>BQNB010074545.1:0-26330 GCA_026074375.1 Tanacetum coccineum | reverse complement strand
CCTATGGTATAAATCCTGCATAGATGGATGCGAGCCTCTAGGAATAGCAACTCGTGGTTCTCCGGGTGTTGGGTCCTCAGCAATCAACTTCCCATTAGGTCCGATCAGCTCCCTAAGGGTGGTCGTATCCCGTGCTCTACAATAAGTTAGGGCACTCAAACTATTCAGCACTTTATCAGTCAGTAAACCCATTCCCTTTGCAAGCTTTGTGATAATCTGCCCACGGCAAATCATACTATCTTTTTGACTTCTAACTCCCTTTCGCTTAAGCCATTTTGCCATCAACTAGGCCGCATTCGCATAACCATTTTGATGCTTCGCTTCAAACATACTCATCAACCAGAATTCATTTCTTTGCATCTTATCATACCCAGACGTTCTTTGACCTAAACCATACGTGATCATCTTTTGTAGCACTCTCAGTATAGGACTCCTAATAGTCGAGGCAAGACTTCTAGACAAATGTAGCTCCTCCTCGCTACTTATGCTCAACCAGTAGTCCTTAGCATTAAAGTTTTCATTACTACGTAATCCTCCTTTAAACTAAACTTTAAAACATTCTTTATTAATCTCATCAGAATGGTATAAACTCAAACGTCTAGCAAACTTAAGCAAAGTCAAGGTGTGACCTCGACCTGCAAGTCTGAACTTAATCAACTTCTTAGTCATCAACTCATCATCCATCACTACCTCATCAAACTCATAAGTGGAGTAAAACTCATGACATAGCTCGGTGTAAATAGGTTCATTTATGTCAAAAATACGCCTCTAAGCTTCAAATCTGAATATTTCTTCTTGTCCTCCTACCTCATACACCTTGATCTCTAGCATTGCCTCAATCTCTTTAGCACAACCCATATTGTTCAATACACCCCAATCCATAATTACCGATGAATAAATCTGTTTTGGTAGCAAACGTGCAAGGTTAGCGTTGTATCTACTCTTTGCAGCTCTGTTACTTAATCCCCATAGCAAAAATTCGTGGTAAACATGTGGGAGCATCGCTTCCTCCACGGTTTCATGTTGTCGAGACCGTTTGAGTTGGGAAGAACCGGCTTCGTCATCGTGTGTTCCAACTGTCTACACATCATAAACAATTCACAATAAAGTATATAGTGATGTTAGATAAAATTTATAACCAACGGGAAATCCTAGGTTTAAGTTTAAAACCTTATGTTTGCTTTTTAGACAAAAAGTATGGCGCACTTCACATGAAGTGCGGCGTACTTTCTGCGTTTTTACTAGGTACGCCGGTTTTCATAGAAAACTCGGCGTACTTCCTGGGTTTTCTAAGAAAATTTTGGATTTTTCTGCAGATAATTAAATATATATAACTTTTTGAATAGTAAATTTTTCCAAAATTATTCCCAAATCAAATAATATTAAAATGTATTTAACTAACGTGAAATCAATTCCTAATAAACACATTTCTTAGCAACAATATACATTTATAAGCATAAAAATATGTTTTTCTAAATTATCAATTAGATGTAGGTATATATAAACCCTAATTAGAATAAATAACAATAATAAATGGTTAAGAACATAATTAACATACCCTTGGCATTGTTACAGAGTTGATGGATTGGTTTTTGAAATTTTTTTAAATTTTGTGTAGAGCACGGCGATTTTGAGAGAGTTTTTGTGTTTTAAGTGTGAGAAAAATTATAAGTATATATGTGAAACCGCCCAAAACTGTGGCGCACTTCACAAGAAGTGTGGCGTACTTCTGACTTATTTTATTACCAGCTCTTAATTTTCTAATGTATAAAGCATAATCTAAATTTAAATATAACCTCAATCCATTAATATTGATATTAATTTCCATAAATAGGAACTAAATGCCCGTACATCAAAGATCAATGATTAATCCTATAGGGATTTATAATTCTTTGACTTGTTTTATTTAATAAGACTCAACAATGAAAATGAAAAAAATACACACGAAGGAGTGTGGAGTACACTCCTTTTTATTCGATCTCATAATATTTCTTGTTCAAGACCAATCTTGCGACATAATATTGCTCAACCTGTAAGACCTTGACAACTCCCCCTCATTAGCTTTAGTTTCACAACCTTGACCGTAAATATTTTTATATGGGTCAACTATTCTGATTTTTGTGTGCCACTTTTCGTCACCAACTCCCTTCTTAGAAAAATTATTCGAGTAACTTGGTATCCACTCAATGTGTTGCAAGGGTACTGGTAATGATCCTAAGAAAGCAACCATCTTCTTCCAGACGCATACTTTTTTAAATGGATTCAAAGCCTCTTGGAGAACTAATGGTCGATCCAATAGGTCATCACAGTTTAGATAATTCACAAGAGTTGGTCAATAAAATGGATTTCCATTCTTGTCTCTTTTCACATAGTACTCTTCTCCATCTTCACTATCTTTTTCTTCTTCTTTGCTTTTCACTGCAGCAATATAAAAGTCTTGATGGCAGATACCATCAAAAGTGGAAGTAGTTCCCTTGATAGTATTTATAATTCCTCCACATGTATAAAGGAAACTTCTTCCCATAACTATAGGCACATCTTAGTCTACTAGCATGTCCAAGATTAAAGATTTTGCTAGTATTGTGGTAACCCCAATTTGGCATAAAACATCTCTTAAAATTCCTATTGGCTCAGCCTTCGAGTAGTTCAGCATAGTGATTTTCTTGGCTATAGGTTTAGCGTCTTCCCTTCCCAGCTTTGTATAAAGTTGATATGGTAGAACATTGATATTAGATCCAGTGTTAGCTAAAGCAAACGAGTCAACTTTTGCCTCGAGACGAATAGGAAGAACGAAAACTCCTGGGTCATTTTTTTCTTTTAACGTCTTGTATCCTTTGATCACTTACTTGGTAGCCTCTTCTTCATCAGCCTTTACTTCTCTATCAAGCTTGATTTTGTCCAACATCACACTGTCTAGTAACTTTTTATGTTGATCAATGAACTTCATGGTTTCAATTATAGGCCTTGGATCTTGTAAAATCAAAACTCGTTCATATATATCTTTTTTAAGGGCCTCATGATCCATTCCTTCTTGAATTAGTGGTCTTCTCACAGTCAAAGATGGTCCTTCATCACTATGAGTCATCTTGTAATTTCCATCAGGCTTTTTCTTATTTCTAGAACTCTTTCCCATTTTACAAACATATGGTGGCACATCGATCCCCTCAATTTCCGGTATGTCACCAAAATCTTTCCTTCTAGTATAGCATCCCAATCATCTCCCGAATCAGCAAATTTGTCATAGTCATCTAGAAAAGGGTCAAGTTTGGGGTAAACGATTATGATTTTGTTCCTAAATTCTGCTATTCTTTTTGTCAACCTTAGGAATGATCTTCCAAGCACTACTCCTGGTTCTATATCATCTTCTTCAAGATTGATGATAAACTTTATGAAATAAATTTCTCCTCTTAGAGAAACTATCAGTTCCTTATTTACAACCTTGTCTTTATTTTTCACCTTATGTTCCAAACATAACATGCCCGCAAATTCGTTTGAGATCATGTTTTTATCGTTCTCCAGATTAATTTCTCCGTCATATGCCTCCAATCCATCAACGAAGCAAGGTGCAATGTATCTCTCACTTATCTCTTCCGTTTCCATCCGGTAAAATGTAAATGCCTTTGCCTCCTTCTTTTGCCCGCTATCTGTTGTGTCATAATACTCATGTGTGTCCCATTCTCCATTGCTCTCAACACCATCATTCAGTGAGATACGGTTATCTTCTGCTAGGCAAATCCTTCTGATACTTATGTTAGGGTCCATGATACTTCTAAAATAACATAACATTAAGATAAACATTAGTGGGTTAGTTAAAATAAAGATAAGCAGATCTTTACACTTAAATAACATTAGCAAAAATATAGAGATTAATAAACGGAGTAATTTCTTCATAAAGAAGAAGATACGATGATTCTGTAAACTTTCAGACAGACAAGTGCAGCGCACTTCACAGGAAGTGCGGCGTACTTTCAGAGTTTTTTTGAATTTTTCCAGAAAAACCGGCCTACTTAAAGAAAAGTGCGCCGTACTTTTTATATTTTTAGTTACAAAATTTGTTAGTCTTTTTATTTTCAGAATTCCAATCATTGTTAGCTCTTTATTCTTATTAGATATCATATAAATGACATAATTGAGCAGTTTAAACATGGCATTTAATATATAATGATACATAGGATCATAAATTCTTATTTTAGTATTTATAAGAGTTTTATAGTTATTTCTCGAATAAGCACATTCAAACAGTAATAAGCAATGAGTAAGCCAAACAAACATATTAACAATTGTTGAATTAAGCATATATAATATAAAGACATATTTTTTTGGATTTTTTTGTTTTAATGTACAATTTATGCAAATACAATAATCCAACAAATAAAAACAAAATAAACGCAATCCACATGTTCTCAGGGTTAAAATTACACATTAAAAAGGGTTGGTTTTAGTTTTGGTTCAAAATAAACTTTGTTGGTGAAAATTTTGCAGAAAGTGTGTTGTACTTCGTTAGAAGTGCGGCGTACACCTTGTGTTTTCCAAGAAAACCGACGCATAATATTGTATGTGCGTCGTACTTCCTGTAGTAAAAATGATTCCTTTGGTCAGTTTGCCTGAAAACTGTACGGCGAATTGGTGAATTTATATTGCAAAACAGTAAATAACTTCTAACCATAAACAAGTCAATACCCGGCAACGGCGTCAAAAACTTTTGATGTGTTACGAAAGCTTTAAATTTATAAGACTAGTTTTAACCAATTTTCGAACTAACACACGGGTAAAGTATAAACCTCTGTTTGCAGTATAGATTTAAGGTAAGACCAGGTCGTTCTACGGGATTGGTTTATCTTGAAAAAGTAAATTAGTTTTACAAATAAGATATATTTAAAATTTGTCACGAATCTAAAGATAAGATGGACGATTTACTTTTTAAAATTCAAATGATTAAAACAATGTTTGTTTGGGGGATGAAAGCAATAAGAATGAACATATGAATAATGATGAGCACATAAATTAAGATATAAATGCACAAGTAGACAGGTAATCACTTAAGCGGTTAACTATTTTAAATAAAACGCTTTAAGATAGATTTATATGTGGAAATGATGACAATAAACTTTCTCATTCAAGTTCGTTAGACATAAGAATGAGCATTAAACATTTTCTTTAGTTGAGTTAAAAAATCATTTTATTAGCTAATTCTTACAAAGCTAACACTGATTCATTCATAGATAAATAACTCGAAATCAAACATAAAGATGGAGCCTTTTGACCTATTTCCATATTCATGAGAGATCAAATGATTAACAAGGATCCAAGTATTTAAACATCAAGTTTAATATTATCATAACCATATTCATCAGTTATTCAACATGTTCATATTACGAATCTCATTAGATCCCAAACAAATATAAGCTAACTACTCCATATTGATTGAAATAAAACTAATAACAAGCATGTTAAATCTAGAAATCATATTATTGTAGGAAGGAACAAGGTTTATACCAATTTCACAAGCTAAAATGGATGATTCCCCAAGAACTCTAACAACTTAAACCCAGAAACTATTAACTACTCTATCACAGCTGCTACACCTCTGAGTTTTGGCTTCCTTTTAACCTCCTTTATATGAGTAAGCCCTGGAGTTGGATGGATATTGAGTATGATCAACCATAATTCCTAAAATCCTTCCATACTTTCTTGATTCTTTCTCTCTAAGTGATTGTATGTGTTTTGTTGTTGTTGTATTGATGATAGACATCAAAATTAGGCTCCTATTTATAGCCTCCATGATCCCATCAGTTGGTATGAAGAAGGAAGTGAAAATCCATGGCTTCAATGCTCAAAGTTAATGATTTGTATAACTGCAGCCTCAAGTGCACCGCACTTCACAGAAAGTGCGTCGTACGTTCTTAAGTAATAAATTTCTCTCTCACCATTCATAAGTACGCCGCACATCATAAGAAGTGCGTCGCACTTGGCATTTTTTCATTTAATACTTCTTTCCTTCTCTTCCAGATCCTTCTTTTAACACCCGTTAGTGTATTTAACAGATATCTTTAGCGTTTTTAGTCCTTTTCGTGATCTTTGGTCCTGAAACAACTTTTACTTAAATAAGTAACTAAACATGCAATATTTAATTTATTTACATAGATAATTTATATATTTACGATGGATATTTTATGTATATTTGGAGCATTATCACACACCAAAAGTCAATTGCAAGAACCTCACAACAGAATGGTGTTGTAGAAAGGCGTAACGAAACCTTAGTTGAAGTTGTGCGCACAATGTTGATTATCTCGAATTCACCAAATTTCTTATGGGATGAAGCCGTTGCAACTGCTTGCTTTACACAAAACCGTTCATTAATTCAAACTCATTATCAAAAGACATCATATGAGCTTATTCGAGAAAGGAAACCAAATGTACACTTCTTTTATGTGTTTGGATCTTTGTGTTATCCAACCAATGATAAAGATGATCTCGAAAAGCTCAAACCAAAAGCTAACATTGGTATCTTTATCAGGTATCCTGAAGATTTAAGAGGTTTCAAATTTATAACTGTAAAACGAGGAAGATAATGGTCAATTAATGTCAAGTTTGATGAGCTTACAGTCATGGCTTCTAAACGCAACTGTTTAGAACCTAATTCAAACCGCATAAACTTTCAAGATCCTTCAGCAGAAACATCATGAACACCGACATAAGAAGATTTGGATGATTTGTTTGGTCCAATGTATGAGGAATACTATGAGAAGAGAACCCTAACAGTGTCAACTGACTTCACTGCACCTGATACTATTCATAATGATGATACACCTTCACCAACAACAATCATCATTGCTGAAGATGAAGCTCCTCACATTGTATCCACTACTACTGATCAAACACCGTCTTAATCAAATGATCTTGTTGATAGATCACTTCAAGAAGATAATGCAGACCTTGACGAAATTACTTTTATTAATCCTTTTTGTACTCTTATTTCTGAAGAAGCTGCATGAAAAGTGGCTCCGTTAAATTTGCATGAGTTTTATCAAAAGCACCATTCAACATACAAATGGACACAAACGCATCCAGTATAACAAGTGATTGGTGACTGAAGAACAATTAAATAACATACAAGGTTAGAGAAAGAGAGGTGGTTTTAGAGAGAGAGTGGTTGGATGAACATTTTAGAGAGAGAAAGAAACATAAGAGAGAACATGTATTAAGTGTGTGAAGTAATGAACAACCAACACCCTTTCCATAGCATGGAAAGGGTATTTATACCTCCTATGGCCGGTTTGGGCCTTGGCTTTCATGGGCTTTCCATAGGCCTTGGGCTAACTACTCTAGTAAGTTTCCAAAAATAAATAAATGAGCTATCTAACGATATCTATGGAAGTGGCCGACACTTTCGTGTTCCTAACAATCTCCTCCTAAGGGAGGTCACTCCATTTTACAAAAGTTTAAACCTAGCATACTATGCTTTAACTCTAGTCTTGAGCTCATAGTCTTCAACTCCATTCATTAACTGGTGAATTGATGTAGTGATCATTGACTTTAGGCTTGAGCTTGTTCCATTGACTTACATGTAACTATGTGATCTTGAGCTTCTTGAGATCATCAACCAAGCATAATCTCCTTTCATCATCTTGTAAACTTCGCCATCTTGTGAACTTGTAACTTCTGAACCGACATGCTCATACCTTTCTTGATATGTTAACTTGAAAAGCCTCAATAATGCATCTTTCTTGAGGTTCTTTAACTTTAACACTTCGTCACTTCGAGAAAGACGTTGGGTATCAGAGTGACAGAAACTTCTTTGAAATTCTTTGACTTTAATACTTTGTAACTTCAAGAAAGACGTACGGTAACAGAGTAGCGGAAGTCTTGAAACATATACATGAGATTTCATAATGTTTTTATATTTGTTGGTCGGGTATGAGCATGTGGCCATGAATTTGTGAGACAGCTGGAACTAGGTACTTTCACCTCTATCTTTAAGTATCCTGCATTAAAACAGTTAGCAATAAAGCGACAGGACGAATATGGCTTTGTCATTCGCCCGTGTTTGGTTGGAGTAACCTTCAAATCCGTGAGGATTAACCTGTGATCAGGTAGATTCAATTTAAGAAGAATCTCCTTGATAGGATTTCTAGCTTGCAGTATTGAATCTTTCTAACACATGTGTATTAGATTCATCGTACTCAGCATATTCTCATTATTGAAACGTCTCAAAGCAGACAGCACGATAAGAGTAAACCATTAAGTTACTGTCTCACCGATTGAATAGAAAAATCGATTTGAAAATCAATCAACGTGTCACTTGCTAAAGTGGTTTTGTGACACATCAAGAGTGTTAATCATTTCAAAGTTCATCATCAATTGTCAATTCATATACTGAAACAAGTTTGATTCTTGTAGAATCACACCATCGTTTCTTTCCAGTTGTCACGAGTTTGATTCATATAGAATCGCATAAGTCACCTACCATGAGCTTGTTTGATGTTGGCTCAAGCAGGATTTCCATCTTCATTATGATTACTTGAGTATCACTTTGATGTTCTGGCAAAATCACAAGGATAATGCGTAGGACTCTTTATATATTTCTCGTTATTCATATTGTGTGAGATAGCAAGCATAATTTTTACAAGTGTCCTAATGAGATTTATGGATGATCTATTTTGGCTTTAGACTGAATAGTGCACTTTGGTTTTAGTGATCGGAGGTTGGAGCAGACTGCCACCTTTTTAATACCAACTAACTTGAGGTGAAAAAGTTGATAGAAATGCATGTAATCTTCATGAGAAATGAAAAGAAATCTTTTGAAAGATTCTGAGTGACTATGGAGGGTTGTGCATTACATTACTGGGTCCATGATGTCAAACTTCAATGTCACCAATCATCTTTGTGATCCTTGACAGCAGATGTATTGACCCAGTTTCTGCCTAAGTATAAGGAGGGCTTCTTTCTTTTCACCCTTTATCTTAACTTTTCTTTTTAATTCTTCAACCCCTTCAGCGCTTACCGAGACTTCATAACTAGTACCTTGTTGGGTTTGTTCCAGTACTAGCTCCATCTCAGTCGGCACTTTTCTCTTAATCTCACTTTACTCCTTTTGTTAGGAACACGAAAGTGTTGGTCGCTTCCATAGATAACAGTCGTTAGCTCGTTAAGTAATTTTAGCTGGATCATGGGATTTGAATACCTATGCCTAACCACCTTATAACTCATAAAGGTAAGTACATTGGTAGTTTTTAGGTATTCCATCACAATCCTTCCAAATTCATTGAATAAATTCAATAAAAAGAGTTTGATATAATATCATAAGATTTACACTTTGAGAGTTTTTTCATCATCCTAAAAAGCTCCCCTTAACATGTTGCATCGTAATCGTGAGTACATGCTAAGTGTGGAGTTGCATTGAGTCTACTTTTATATGATCACATTTCATTAAAGTAGGTTCAGTTTTAATCTATTTTCTCCCTTATCCAAAATGTCAATCTCTCTGATTTTTGGACTATCTATTGATTAAACGGTCCAGGGGATAAAATGTTACTCAATATTACAGGAACATTTTAAATGCTCTCCCTTAATATTTGAGGTATATAAGATAGTACTGAGTATAATAATTTGAAATTTTTTGAATTTACTAAGAAATTATTGAAAATTTTATACTCGAGCACTCCTTAATATTACCATAAAGTCTACACTACATATATACAAATTCACAAGTTTTTATTATGTACTAGGTTTGACCTGTTATGATGAGGACATCATATGAGAAATCATATGGTCCTTTCCAGCAGCCAAAGGTCTCCCCCGTTCAATCTCCTACCAATGAATTTTTCCAGGCTCTTCTTTAATCTTCTTTTCCTGAGTTTTCGATCAATAGCCTGGATCATAGCTCTTGCTCTTTCACTGTCTACATTTCTCTAGATTGTCTGAGGTAAGTACTTCATCCGGATTCACTTCAAAATGTCATCAAGATCAGATCGAACATCATTGAGTGTACCGTCACTAAACTTGTAAAGTTCATCAATACGCATCAATCTGTTCTTCTTGTCTTTATTCTAATATATGAAGCCTTTGGGATTAGAGTATGTTGTATATGGTGTCTTTCGTTTGAGATCTGATTTGTACGTATCTGGCTTTGTGAGGTTGGGCTTCTTTTGTTAACTTTCGATGCCTAATTGAAGATCTTCAACACGCCTTCAGATGACAGTACTTCTTGTAAACATTCGCAATGAAACACCTAAAGCTAGACATTCCTTAATATTGAGATTTGTCAGCTTGCCTTGAACAAGAAGAAGCAGCATGTCTTCGATGTCTTGAAGGCGAAGTCTGTTATAATCGCCTTCTTTGAATGTGTACAGCTTGTCGTCATCTCTGTGAACAGTGATCCATTCCAAATGTTTGTAATTGTGCCATTCAACAATCGTAAGCTTCTTAATTCTAATGATTATGTTTCTAGAGTAGAGATTACGAGCAGATTCCCTGTTGACTGTGTATCCATAGAATTGTTGACGTTTTCGCCCCCAGTGAGAGATGCCCCAGAGTGCATGTTTGTCATAGACAATCGACACTTGACTCCACATGGTGTTTGGGACTAAGTCTTCAATCCATTTGATGTGTCCATAATTTGCAGCCTTTATCTTCGTTAGTAAAGTAGCATAAGTTCTACTTGAGACTCCACTATTTAAATACGCAAGGTCGTTGTTGATGAAGTGATCAAATGGTATTACTTGACGACCTCGTGAATTAGGTATTAATGGTAAGGGCTTGCGAAGATCATGTAGATATTGCTGTCCTTCGGTGTTTTTCCAGTCTAGCTGATTAGTAGTTGCTTTGCAGACTTCTTCAAGGAAATATTCAAGTTCCACCAGACTTTTGCACAAACCTTTCATTAACTCGAATGTTGGACCGGCTAATAATTCTTGAGTCGGAGTATCAACTTTGAGCCGATTCAACACAAATGCTGAGAAGTCTAAAGGAGTGTCCATCAGTTCATTAAATGACTCACGGGGATCTTCATTCCTAGCTAAAGTGTTTATCCAAGGTTGAACTGGTCCATGTTTAGCAGGCAAAGTCGTGTTCCAATCACGGTCGGGAGTTGGAGGTTTTGTTGGTTTCTAAAACCAATCAGGATGTTGAGTGGTCTCATCAACAGGTTGATCTTCAGTAAATCCTGTATCAAACTCCTGATGTGCGGGTTATTCCAAGTCTTCGTCAGCATGTATTGGTTCCTCTGCTTGAGCAGACTTGCCAGTAGACTTTTGATGAGATTTGGACCCTTCTTTAGACTTGCCAGTTGACTTGGAAGTCTTCTCCTTTGGTGCACTAGTTGCCTCATGTTCTTTTCCATTTCTTCTTCTCTTGGACCCCCGGTTTGATCCAGCGGAGGGTTCTTTGTCTTTATCCTCATTATCTCGACGTCTTTTAAGCGTGGCAGTATCTCCATATGTTGCAAGGATGTCTTTGTCAGATTCATAAGCGTCAACCAATGTTTGTAGAGGTTCTTCTGTTAAACTGGTTTGTCAATTGACTTGTTATTCTCCATTTTGTCTATGAGAATTTTCTTCAGCTCAAGTTCAGATAGATTAGCTACTACAGCATGGATGTCTTAGCTTTATTGGATGAACGAATCAGAACTTCAGCTTCAAGTTGTTCATTTACTGACTTCTTAATTTTTGGCAAAATCTTGGTAACTTGCTCCTTAACTTGTATTTTGACTTGCTCCTTGATGATTTTCTTCATATTTTCATCAATTTTATTAATGAAGTCTTCATTGTCAGCTTGAGCTTCGCTTCTAAGTATGTCTGATTGTAGTTGAACAGCTGCTTTTACAGCTTCATTCATCTGGTTGGCAAGGTACTTATCAACAATACTAGGAATTGAAGAAACTGGTTTAGCAAATAGGTTTGTTTGCTTGAATTCTGAGAAGTCGTCTTCCAAAGCTTTTACTTTATCTTCAAACTTGAATAAGGAACCAAAGGTTGGAAGATTTTATAAGGAGGTACTTGGAACTATTGTTGGTGTTGAAACAGGTGTTTATTGCTGAGGTTGAATGTAAGGAATAGGTGGTGGAGGAAGTGTGGTTACAGATGAATGAGGCATTTCAACATTCGTAGTGACGAGAACATCTACCAAAGAAGTTGACTCAATGTTCAGATTAAGAAAGGAGTCAATACCTGTATCTGGATTAGGGTTGAGCATGTTGGAGATGAAGCTTGATGATACTGAAGAACTCTGTTGTTAAACTTCAGGAGTGACAGTTGTTATTATCACATGAGTATCTTTTATGACTTGAGGGGTTTGAACATTAGCTAATAAGACATCCGTCATTACAGTATCTCTTCCCTTCATATTGATGTTCACGTCCCTGTACAATCCATTCACTTCTTCCTCTTTATTTGTCTCCTCTTTATCTAGCTCTTCTCCCTCAATATTTTCGCCTTGAGTTACTTTATAATATTTCATCATCAGTGGATTCAAAATAAGAAGGTGTTTGAACTCTCAGATCTAAACCCTCTTCTTCTTTATCTTCTTTATCTTGTCTTTCTTCTTTATCATGAGTAGAGAACTTAGGATGAACAAAGTCATCACCATTACTGTCTGATTTAGTCTATTCATTATCATCATATTGACCATCATCATCTTCATTATCAGCATTGTCATCATCTTGATCATCATCATTTTCACTCATGTTCACTTCATCATCATTGTCCTCGTCACTAGACTTCCAAGAAATCTGCTCATCTTCTGATCCATATGTAGGTACATCGGGAACCCCTGATGAGACACCAGTTCCTTCATCTGCACCTGAACCACTGGCGTGAGAGCTATGGAATTGTGTCTTGCTTCTTTTGGTGAAAATTTTCATCTGTTGAGCCTTAGACAATGCAATTTTTGATAAAGTCTCTAATCCTTGAGCAGGTTGCTTCTTCTTTCTTGATTTAGCCACCATAGCTGTAGCTTTGAGTCTTTTACCTGGAGAAGCTGTAGGGGCTTGATCAGTCTTCTCCCTGGTCGATCTCCGTACATACTTTGGTTTTGGAATCACCTTTCTAGTAGCAAAAATCATGGTAAGTCTTGTATGCATCCGACTTTTTCATTGCTTGATTGGTTAGAGTATTAGGAAGTATGGAACCGTACTTTTGAACAGTTTCATGCTTGGGGATGAATCTCATTGTGGTGAGAATATGGTCATTATTAGCCATGTGCCAGTCCACCTTGTTTCTTCTTGGAATTGATTGATCTTTTGACATGAAGTGGTTGATGATAACTTTGGTGAATCTTGGATAGTACATGTATTTATTCTTCTTTGCCTCTTTATTTTCAATTTAATAGACTAAGTCTTCCCATAGAAGGTATACGTAGTCAACATTCTTCTGGTAATACATGCCCCCACATGATTTGAGCTCGAGAGAGACGAAGTAGATCAAGTCCAGTTACTTTACCACTGAGACATTTGTTGATGATGGTTCCGAATGTTCTCCAAGTTTGAGGTAGAGTTTCAACCTTGACATCAAAGAGTGACTTCATATTTCTAAAGTAGCCAAGTTTTTTGATGAAAGCAAGAATTTCCTCTTCAAATGGAGGATCTTCAAACTTTTGGCCAGGAAGATTTGGGCAAATCTGAAGCATATCTTTGAACGTTTCCAGATCAAAAGAGTAATTCTTTTTGTTCATCTTGAATCTGATGCAGTGATAGGAAACAGTGGCCCAGAATTCATGCATGTAGATGGAAGGAACACTTGCAAAGATCAAGAAGGCTTGATAAAAAAGTATGAGAGAAAGAACATCCAAAGCAACTTGAAAAGTGGGTTCCTTGGGCTTAAATGTTGTGCTCAATCTGAAGTTACAATTCCCAATCCTTAGACGTTGTTCTCGTGGAACAAGAGCATCATCAAGAGCTTGATGTTGTTCTTTTGTGATACTCATGATTCTGCTAAAAAAGAGTCAATACAGTTTATATATAACCAAGTTTATATAAGACACTATAGAGACCTTTTCAAGCTATGGAACTTAAAGCATTCAACACATTTAGAGAACTAATCATGGAAAGGGTTAACTTAATTTGGCTTAATGGGTTAGGTCACCTTTGTAACATAATTAGACTATCTAGGTTAACTATCTAGGTTAATTTGGCTTAACTGTCTTGTTCAAGTACCGTTGTTGAACAATGTGGACCGGGGTCAGAACTGACGTGATCTGACGCCATTTGACATTGAGGTTTGAGGCTTGATCTGTTGTGATCAAACGTCATTACTCTTGTTCATTAGGTTAAAATTCCTTGAAGCCCTGGTTTATTTTTTTTTTTTTTTTTTTTTTTTTTTTTTTTTATTTTTTTTTTTTTTATTTTTTTTTTTTTTTTTTTTTTTTTATTTTATTTTTTTTTTTTTATTTTTTGTTTTTTTTTTTTTTTTTTTTTTTTTTTTTTTTTTTTTTTTTTATTTTTTTTTTTTTTTTTTTTTTTTTTTTTTTTATTTTTTTTTTTTTTTTTTTTTATATTTTCTTTTTTTTTTTTTTTTTTTTTTTTTTTTTTTTTTATTTTTTTTTTTTTTTTTTTTTTTTTTTTTTTTTTTTTTTTTTTTGTTTTATTTTTTTCTTTTTTTTTTTTTTTTTTTTTTTTTTTTTTTTTTTTTTTTTTTTTTTTTATTTTTTTTTTTTTTTTTTTTTTTTTTTTTTTTTTTTTTTTTTTTTTTTTTTTTTTTTTTTTTTTTTTTTTTTTTTTTTTTTTTTTTTTTTTTTTTTTTTTTTTTTTTTTTTTTTTTTTTTCTTTTTTTTTTTTTTTTTTTTTTTTTTTTTTATTTTTTTTTTTTTTTTTTTTTTTTTTTACTCTTTTTTTTTTGTTTTTTTTTTTTTTTTTTTTTTTTTTTTTTTTTTTTTTTTTTTTTTTTTTTTTTTTTTTTATTTTTTTTTGTTTTTTTGTTTTTTTTTTTTTAATTTTTTTTTTTTTTTGTTTTTTTTTTTTTTTTTTTTCATTTTTTTTTTTTTTTTTTTTTTTTTTTTTTTTTGTTTTTTCTTTTTTTTTTTTTTTTTTTTTTTTTTTTTTTTTTTTTTTTTTTTATTTTTTTTTTTTTTTTTTTTTTTTTTTTTTTTTTTTTTTTTTTTTTTTTTTTTTTTTTTTTTTTTTTTTTTTTTTTTTTTTTTTGTTTTTTTTTTATATCCGGCAGTAGAGAAGCCGATAGCCCAATCCCCGACTGATGAGACAATCCGCACAACATATAAACAAAATATCCGATGAAATCGCAGAGAGAACAGAAAGCGACGAAAAATGGACTTTTTTTTTTTATTTTTTTTTTTTTTTGTTTGTTTTTTTTTTTTTTTCTTTTTATTTTTTTTTATTTTTTTTTTTTTTTTGTTTTTATTTTTGTTTTTTTTTTTTTTTTTATTTTTTTTTTGTTTTTTTATTTTTTTTTTTTTTTTTTTTTTTTTTTTTTTTTTTTTTTTTATTTTTTTTTTTTTTTTTTTTTTTTTTTTTTTTTTTTTTTTTTTCTTTTTTTTTTTTTTTTTTTTTTTTTTTTTTTTTTTTTTGTTTTTTTTTTTGTTTTTTTTTTTTTTTTTTTTTTTTTTTTTTTTTTTTTTTTTTATTTTTTTTTTTTTTCTTGTTTTTTCTTTTTTTTTTTTTTTTTTTTTTTTATTTTTTTTTTTTTTTTATTGTATGGTTATGGGTTTTTTATTTTTTATGTTTGTTTTTTTCTTTTTTATATTATTTTGATTATTTTTTTTTTATTAAAAAAAAAAATAAATAAACATAGCAAAGCTATATAATATAATAAAAAATTAAAATTAAAATATATAGTTTAAAAAAATAAAAAGAAATAAAAGAAAAAAAAAAAAATTAAAACAATAAAAAACACACAAAAAACACAAGGACAAACAAAAAGACAAAACAATCACAAAAACAAAAAAAACCAACAAACAAACCACAATCACCCCCACAGAACCCCAAACTAAAAACCCCAATACAAAGAAAAAAAAACCTCTCCAAAAACTAACTAACCCAACATAAATTAAACAAAACTCCGAACAAACAACCCCAAGCCATAACATACACACCCCCAGCCAATAAGAGTCACACCAAAACCAACCAAAACACACACAAAGCCATACCACACAACAAACCCCCCACACACAACAAAAATCTACAAAACCAAAAACAAAAAAAAATAAACAAAAAAACATACAAAAAAAAACAACCAAACAAAACCAACAAACAACCAAAACACAAAACAAAAAATAAACAAAAAAAAAAAAAAAAAAAAAAAAAAAAACAAAAAAAAAAAAAAAAACAAAAAAAAAAAACAAAAAAAAAAAACAAAAAAAATAATAAAAAAAAAAAAAAAAAAAAAATAAAAAAAAAAAAAAAAAAAAAAAAAAAAAAAAAAAAAAAAAAAAAAAAAAAAAAAAAATTATTTACGTAAGCGTTTTACGTAACCAATAAAAATAAAATATGAGAAGTTATAAATTATGCTCTTAATAATTATATAACACTTGCTTGACGTAAACTTTTATTTGTTTGGTGTCCGTTTACGTTGAATGGTGATTTTTAGTTTACGCGATTTAACTATCCGATAATAATTAAAAGTAAACGCGCAAAAGCCTAAAAATAAATAATGAAATAAATGAAGTCGTAAATGACCTAAAAATGAGAAATATTACAGGTATAGAGATCGAACCATAAAACCATTTTCTGACATTGTTATTTTCAAATACTCCCCCTACACATGTGCTCCGAGATTCGAAATTGTTTAGCACATGAAGGAAAGAGTTGCACTTAGAGTCTTAAAGATCACATTCGTGTATATCATATTTTAATTACAATTTTCTCCCCTTATTTTAAATAATAAAACACTTAGTATTTGAAATACCAATTGATTAAAATTTGACATGAAAATTCCATGGGGAGAAAAATTATACCACGATATTGCATGAATTCAGATTCCGATAGCTCCCCTTCAACAGTATATGTGGGATACCAATATTTATTAAAACTTGACATTGAAATGAAAAATTGATATGACACCACAAAATGTTGAAGACGGAGTGAGATGCCTTAGTGAACAATGTATATTATTAATTGACATTAAGTTTCCACATTTTAATTTCACAAAATGTGTTTGGATACATAAAATTGACATTTATGAGATGTATCCAACACATTAAAAGGCTTTGTTTTAAAAAGCTCCCCCTCAGAAATTGATTCACATAAAATGACATTCTACGTACTACAATTCTTTGAAAATTATTCGAGGAAGGGAGTGTTGAACACACAATTTTAACAAATACCACTTTTTATGGAAAAATACCACAAATTATATTGTAGACAATTTTGACATTGAAAGTTCTTTTTGAAAAATTGTGTTCAACGATTTTAAAAACATGATAGAAGACTTCTCTTCTATTTTAGAGTAAGCGCACTGAAGCGTACACTTCCCTATTACATTCGGGACCGAGTTATGCACTGAAATGTACATAAGTCATTAGAGAAAAATTTAGAAATGACATGTTTTGAAAGCATTTGAAACTCCTCAGGCTCGAATTTTTTTTTCTTTTTTTTTTTTTTTTTTTTTTTTTTTTATTTTTTTTTTTTTTTTTTTTTTTTTTTTTTTTTTTTTTTTTTTTCTTCATTTACACGCCCGTGTCGATGTTAATCAACATTTCTAGGTACGTAAATGTTATCGATTCCAAGAGACATGTCGAGAAGATTCTTTTTGGTATTTTTTGAATTTTTTTCTGATTTTATATTTTGTTTTTCTAGGTTTTATATTTTTCTATTTTCTTTTTGTTGGTTTTATATTTTTGTATTTTCTTTTTCAAAAATATTTTTAAATCAAAATAAAGAGAAAAAAAAATATTTACAAGTCGAAGTTTCCATCAGCAGTGACAGTTGTAGCTAGAGTTGAAGTGGATGAAGTTGAATCAGGTTGTTGACGTTTATTTGATGCATCATATATGACAGCGGAATACTTTAAAACAGCTTGAATTTTCTCCATTAATATTCGTCTGAACAAAGGATCGAATAGCAAATCCAGCTCATTTGACGTTGTTACTGTCTCAGCTACTTGATGAACTTCTGTTGACACTGTCGTGCGAGGCTTGAACCGTTTTGTTCAAACGTCATTTGACATTGAGGTTCGAGGCTGAAGACTGATGTAACCAGACGACATTACTCTTGTTCATATGGTTAAAATTCCCTAGAGCCCTGGTTTATAAGCTATCATTCTTTTTCAGCAACCAAACCTGAGTTCTTCCTTTTTAGGATTGAAAGATTACCTGCACTTAATTAGAAGTACCTAGCACTGAATCAAGAGTTTGCGCACATTCATCATTGTTAGTGATATCTTCATTTGAACCATTTGGGGGGTTCACTGTCAACCTTGGTTGTGCTAGAGGTATATCTTTCCAGTTGGAACCCATCTAAGACCAACAGTTATCCCTGAAAATTTTACCCGTCAGTTTCCACCTAAGACAAGATCTAGTCATTGTTTTCTCATGCACAGCGTAAGTCTTTTTTGATTGAAAACCTATGTCCTGTAGGGATCTTCCTTTCTGTTCTTGGCAATTCTTATTGCTCTACGGGTTTGTTTCTGTTTGTATGTCTTATTGGATGGAACCTATCACGTGAGTTTACTTCCTTTCAGGATTATTGTTATACACGCATCATGATTTGCAAAAAGACACACTCACTTGACATTAAACAAACAAATTGTTTAGAATCTGAGAAAGAACTAGAACTCTTAGAGTGATCTGCTTTGGGCACAGCCGTTATCGTAACGCGAGTACTCTTAGATACAGGCAAACTCCTAGATGTTTGATTGTTGCTCCTAGGTTTTGGTTTGCTACCATCAGCAGTGGTTTGAAATCTAGCAGAAGGCATCACACTAGTTTTTGAGTTCCTATCTCTTTCTTGTGTCTTTTTCCTAGCTTCATCTAGATAGTGATTATGAACCATGTCATTTGAACTAAATCTTGGCATGTTCTTAGAACTATTCCTAGATGAGCTAGATGCAATCACGTGATTAGGTTTTGCAAAGGCGGATTCTGTTTTCTTAGGCAAATAATGTTGAGTGACTGGTTTTGACAAATTCTTATTCACATCAACTTGGGAGGCAAACCGTTGTTTTGACATTTGAGCCCTTTCAGATTTAAACGCATTCGGTTGTCTAACAACTGATTGGTTTCTTAGTGATGGTAACATCGGTTTCCCCAAGACTGATGTTTTGTCAAACTTAGTATCTACACTATTTCCTTTTAACTTCCTTAATTCATTTTTCAAAGCAGCAATTGCAAAAACCTTTTCCTGAATCTGAGCTTTTAATTCAGCATTATTAGCAAGCAAAGATGTTGTCTGTTCTGTAGTCTTAGATCTCTTGATTTTAATAGAATCATACAAATCTTTGTAATGCTGTTTCAAAGTCTCATTTTCCTTACGTAATGTAGCCACACTATGTTCTAATTCGATGTTCATTGTTTCAAGTACATCAATTTCCTTTTCAATCTTGGCTTTATTACTTGTTTCATTCAAAATTTGACCATGTTGCCCTGATTTTAAAGATTGATTTTGATATTTAAGTTCGAGAGCAATGCAATGTGCTTCCATTCTTGAAAAATCTTTTTGAAATTGGGCAACTGTCTTTTTGAGCAAAATATTTTCAGACTCGAGTGATTGTTTTGAGTATTCAGTTGTCTGGTTATCAGGTGATGACTCAAGCATAGGACTTTTAACTTGACATGTTTCAGGATACTGGTCAACCCTACCTTCATTAATGATTTCAGGTTGCTCAGTATGTTGTTGTCCTATAGCAAAGATATTGCATTCAGCAGTCAATTGTACCTCAGCCATTGGCTCTTCATCATAAATGGGTCTGATATCTGCATCATCAGCATCTGTATCATTCCCTGACCTGCTGCTGTCATCTTGCACTATTGAGTCTGTCCTAATGCTTTCTGTGTTAACCAAATCAGCATCCAATGCTTTACCCGTATCAATCTTACTCTCTTGCGTCTGCACCTGTCTTTTATTCACCCTTCTTTCATACTGTCTTTGATGACGTGTTCTTTCAGCAACGGACTTCTTAACATTACCCAGGTGTTGGAGTAGTGTATCTCTGAAGTGTTGAACCTCGATTCCAGTGTATTCAACGAAGTACGTGTCTGTCATTTGACTGTCATAATCCAATGTAAACTTTGAATCGATGAACTTTTGGAACTGGTTGTTTACCACCCAAAAGGCTGTCATGGATCCATCTTCTTGAAATTCATCTTTGTCAAGTTGCTTTTGTAGTTGATCTACGTTGAGGAGCATTGTTCTTGTGAAAGTATCAACATCTTGACCAAAGAGTGACATGAATGCCCGTTTGAATCCATGTTCGATGCGAGTGCCTTTTAAGTCATCTTTTGAAAGAACTTGAAGGTGTGAATGAAGAGATCGAAAATATGTCATGCATCTTCCCCTTTTGCTTTTGACATCTGTATTAGAATGCATGCACATCTTTGTTTCAGAATTCAAGCTCATCCTTACTAATTTGCTGGATGCAGTCTCTGAATTATTGTCTTCTTTCTCAGAACAAGTGTTTTGTAAGACAACTAAATCAACTTTTCAATGAATCAACATTCAATGCTGGAATTGGATTTGAATGATCTTCTTGAGTTTGCA
The DNA here is from genome assembly GCA_026074375.1 of Tanacetum coccineum. Classification (NCBI taxonomy): domain Eukaryota; kingdom Viridiplantae; phylum Streptophyta; class Magnoliopsida; order Asterales; family Asteraceae; genus Tanacetum; species Tanacetum coccineum. Next base: position 5,686 of record BQNB010074545.1, on the reverse strand, counting down.
TCAACTTCTTTTGTTTCAACAATTGTGAGTTTCGTTGTTGACGAAGAATTAACTCAGAGCATGTTATTTCGCTGAGGGAATCCATGTTAAAGATCATTGCATCGAAAATGATTGGCATCATATCTTGATAATTCTGATTCACACTATTGATTACTGAACTGAAAGCATTTTTCAAACATTGTTCTAGTTTTTTCAAAGTAGTACCCTGCAATCATCCTGTTAAATTATTTTCTTTGGTAAGATGTTGTTCTAGTAAATCCAAGTCTTGAGAGAATGTTCTCTTGAAGATAGGCATGGTACCAAAATCTTGTAAAGTATCTGTGAGAAACTTTAGTTGTGACTGAATTGCTCGAAGACTTTTCATGCATTTAATTCTTGAAAGTTGTGTCTTCTCTTGAACTTTAGAAATTGAACACGAAGAAACTGTGTCATTCTGAAGAACACTTGATGTTTGAGTTTGCAAATTGGTATTTGAATTTGACATTGTGATGTTGTGAATGGATATCGGATCTTAAGTAGGTAAAGTGATTGTTGTTGTGGATTGAAAGCAATTAATGTTCACGGGATTTTACAAATCTTTGATTAAAACCGAGAAAAAAATGGAATCTTTCGCGGGATTTTACAAAATCAAAAAGAAACCGTAAAACAAAAATTAATTGACGTTGAAATCTTTGTTGTCGTTGAAGAACGTAAGCTTTTAAAACGATTAATGAGCTTAAAACGGCAAACGGTGCACAAACGTTGAGCTTTAAATGAGAAACGGTTGATTTGTCACTTGAAAGGACTAACGGTGAAATATTGATTTAACGATGAGGGATTAATAATAAAGTTAGGACAAAAGATAAATGGAGTATGAAGTCCAGGGACTAAACATGCACATTTCGAAATTGTAGTAATACAAAAGCGAATTCCCTCCTTTTATGTCATCTTTTCCGTTTCAAAAATAAGAATATAAGTGACGTATGTTATTTGCTTCTCGCGGAGTGGTACGTTAATCGTCGGTGAAAACCGAATATACCACGATGATCGAAACGACGACACGGACACAACGGTATACGTTATAAGTCCCGTAGATTACCGACACTCGAAACCGAAAACCGTAAATGACTTAAAACGTGTAAGTTTTGATCGTATTGAGAGCACTAGTTCGACTGTTTAAGAAGTCCACTCGTTCGGGTCACTTAGTTCGATTGACTAGTTCGGTTCCTATTGAGAGCACTAGTTCGACTGTTTAAGAAGTCCACTCGTTCGGGTCACTTAGTTCGATGGTCTCGTTCGATCCTCGCAATCTTACACTCGTTCGATCCAAACTTGAAGAAACTAGTTCGGTGGTTTCACTAGTTCGATGGTCACTAGTTCGATGCTCACTTGTTCGATGCTCACTAGTTCGATGCTTACTAGTTTCGATTGCTCACTTTTGTTTCGATGTTACAGTTCGATGGTTTTCACTATGTTCGTCGACAAAGCCATCAAACACTTTGAACGTTCTTTGTTTCTTTAACGTCCTTATTCTTTTCCTCCACCTTGTATCGAAACCAAAGATGGCCCCAGATAAAACTTCAAAAAAGCTGAGAAATAATCTTTAAATAAGCAACATTTCCGTACCTTTGGTCCTAGAACCCTCAACATTAAAGTTATTTTACAAAAAAAAAATCGACGTTTCGAGTAAGTTTCGAGTAAGCTAGAGAAAGACGTAACTGAAACAAAAAAAATCGAAGGCAAATCTCAAGGATTTGTGTACATGTGTGCATGTGTCGCGGTTAACCACTCAAAGAAGCCAAGCAAGTCATTAACCAAGGTGTAATAGCCCTTTAGGAGACCATTAGTACCCATATTTAATGGAACAAGGATGTACATGTACTTAAAGATCAAGGTTTGGGATTTGCTAGTTAATAATTCCACATGGGACGATTTGTTGTGAGTTTTCTTGCCCAATTTCGGGAACCAAGAGGTATTAATGCAAGACATTAGTAAATTTTTATGTCTAGGTGATTAAGACGGGTATTGGTTTGAGTCTAGGTAAGTCTAGGTATTTCCGGGGTGCGTCCAAATGTATTTCTATCGCGAAACGTAACACTTTTACGTGACCAATAAAAATAAAATACGCGAAGTACATAATTATCTTCAAATTAATTATTTCTTACTTGGTTGATGTAAACTCTTAATTTATTTGGTGACCGTTTACATTCATTGATTATTTCTAGTCTACGCGGTTTAGCTTAAAAGTAAATATTAAAAGTAAGCGCGTATCGGACTAAAATAAATAGTGATCGTTAATATAGTCGTACAATGACATGAAAATGAGAAATGTTACAAGATCATCCACATATCTCGCTAGGACACTAATTCAACTTACATTTGTTTTTCACACACTGTGAAAATGAGTAATATCTAAAGAGTCCTACGCATTATCCTCGTGGTATTGCCAGAACATCCGAGTGATACGAAAGTACTCACAATGAAGATGGAAATCCTTCTAGAGCCAACATCAAACAAGCTCTTGGTATATGACATGTGAGATCTTCTTAAGGATCAAGCTTGTGATAACTGGAAAGAAATGATGGTGTGATTCCTTATGAATCAAACTTGTTCCAGTATATGAATTGACGAGTAGTTTTTGAAAAACCTTTCGATGTGCTCAACAACTGATTTTCGAGCACATTGACTGTGTATATCTTTCAAAACAAAAGTGTTTCTGATGAAATTTGATTTCATATTATAAAACTTTTGATGTGTCACAAAAACTCTTTCCTGAGTGACACGCGACTGATTTTCAAATCAATTTCTCATTTAATCAGTGGGTTTTAATTCACTGGTTCACTCATTCCGTGCTTTGTCTACTTTGAGACGCTCTGGTTTGAGAACGGCTAGCGCAGCTGCGAAACCCTGTCAAGGAGATTCTTCATAATTCTACCTGATCACAGGCAGTATTTATACTGATTAACGGGGAACCGTGGTTCTTGCAACCTTATTCAACGAAAGTGAACAAAGACACTTTCGTTTGGTTATTACTAACGTATACTTGCAGGAATCCCGACGGTAGCAGCTGCTGGCTAGATACATGTCAATTAACAACCCCATGCTCACACTTCATATTTCTAATCAAAGACATCATGATAGCTGAAAGACCTACAACACAGCTTCCGTAACTCTGATGCTTGCTATCATGTTCCAGAAAGGTGTGAGCATGCCGGTCCGAAGGTCACAACATCACATGGAGGCAATACTTCACAACAAGGATGATTAAGAGATTTACTGTGGCTGATGATCTCAAAGAAAGCTCAAAGATCATACAAGTCAAAGGAACTATGCTCAAAGATCACTACTTGCCGTACAAAGATAGTACTTGAAGAATCAAAGACTACGAGCCAGAGTCAATGATCAATACATAGAATGCTATAATTCAAATTGTAATTTATGGGGTGACCTCCCTTAGGGGGAGATTGTTAGGATTAAGAAAAAAGACTCGGTCGCCCCATGTATTTCTTATTTAGCATAGCTCGTAGTGGGTACAGTAATCGTATGATTTATGGTGTTGGGTCGGGTCTTTACCCACTGTAAGCCCACACCATAGCCTATTTTATGGGGCGTGTAAGAACTATTTATATTTTATGGGGCGTGTAAGAACTATTAAACCCTCTACACACATGAAGAGGGTGTTGGAAGAAATCATTTCACACACACTCTTTAGAGTGTTTTTCCTTATTCTCTCTATCCATCTCTCTCTCTCTAACTTTCTCTCTCTAATCCATACTTGTGTGAATTTTGGGATCCTACAGTTCCTTTAAGTCTGCATTATTATTTTCATCTTTGACTTATCTGTCAAAATTTTCCTAGGTTAGTATTTTCTTTTTAATTTTAATTCCAAGAATTCAGATAGATAGAAGTTGTTTTAAGTTGTGAATTTTTGAGCATAAGCTCTTTGTAAGCTAATATTAGTCTGTTTCAGCTTGACTTAGGTTTTAATGATCTTTTGCTAGCTTATTCTTAAGGCTGCTCTAAGCCTATTGTCTTTTAAGAAAAGTACACTCAGCAGCTGCTAAGTGTGTTGTTGCGTTTTTTTTATTTGCCTTTTTATAAGGTCAGATGTTATCAATAATCTTTTTTCTTTTTAGTTCTTTGTAGCTTATAGGCAGTATTTGAGGTCTTATAGCTCTTTAAGCCATAATACCCCCTTAGGTGGTTTAATTTTAAGCCCATAGGAAGCCCCTTAGGCTGTTTTGTAGTAGTTTTTACCCAAGGAGCTTATCAGCTTATTTAAGCTTTTTAGCTAGTTTACTTTTCTTATTCTTGTTCCTGGAAGCTTATTAGATATAGCCCTTCATATTTTTCTAGCTTTTTGGCCTTTGCAGTTACTTATTAGTTCTTATTTTTAGTTTTAAATTAGATAGTTGCCCTTTGTAATCTGTGTTCTGCCTTATTGCTTCCAAGTGCTTATGAGCTTATTCTTCCTGTTCATTTCTTGTTATTTTTGCTTAATAGGTCTGAAACAAACACGTGTTTTGCTTATTATGCTTGCCTTGTGATCCTTGTTTGTTTATTTCCCTTTTTCCTTTGTCAAAAAGCCAAAAAGAAGGTAGCCATTTTGTGCCTTGTGATTTAAGCTTAATATTAGTTTTAGTTAACTTTTTTCTAGCTTATTTCTAGCTTTTCAATAAAAGTTCCTTTTATAAAAAATGCTTATTTTTGTCTGTTTTAGCTTTTCCAAAAATCAGTTTTTCATAAAAAAATAAAAGGAGAGAGGGGAAGTCACAGGTGAGCAAGGCTCGAACCTGTGACCTCTACCCTCTCAACCCTCACAACACCACACTCAACACCAGTTGCGCCCTTGGGACTTTTCTGTCCAAGGGTGCATTGGTTAAACTTTTAACCTTTTTTTTACTCTTTCAAATTCAGCCCTTATTAACTTATTACCAGCTTATTCAGTAAGCTGGTAACCTTATTTTTATTTTTCTTGAGTTTCTTATTACTCAAAGTATTTTTCATATTTTTTTCAGATTTTTATAAAATCGTTTAATATTTTTAAACATTTTATTTCTTTAATTTTGTTTTTAAATCGTAATAAATAAATAAAAAATATATATATATTTTTCTTTTTTAAAAAATTTTCTTTTATCATTTTTAACCTAGAAAAATAGAATTTCTTGCGTAGGGTCAATTTTGCAAAATTTTAGTTTTTTAAAGAACGGGTTTCGTCCCGGTTTTCGTTTTCTTCGCGTTTTTAGTTTTAAATGTCTCCGTTTTCAGTTTAGTTTTCTTTATTCTCATTTTTTAGTCATTTAGGATTAGGAATAGTAGAAAAATCATTGTAGGACTTATTTTTCATAATTTAGGATTTTAATATCGCGTGTATTTAGTTACCGTTTACGTTTTTGCGTTTTATTTTTAATTGTCTTATTTGATTAAGTGCTTTTCATTTTTAATTCATTTTTATTAGTAGATTTAGAAAACAAAAATCAAATTTCTTTTTACTTATTCAAAACACGTGATCACGAATGTTTCCGATTTTCAATTCGCACTTCGTTGGGGAATAAACGACCCGGGAGGTTTTTGAGATATCGCTTTGGTAAAAAGAGAATTTCTTAACCCGACGGAAATACTTATCTATACTATTATTGATTATCTTCCTTATTATTACGTATCTATATATTATACGTATATTATATGTATTGATTTGGACGGATCA
>BQNB010074544.1:0-15591 GCA_026074375.1 Tanacetum coccineum | reverse complement strand
GTGTGTTTTTCTCTCAATTCATCATTGTCAACAGTTTTATACACACATTTTTTACACACATTTTTATACACGGTTTTATAAACACGTTTTTATACACACATTTTTATACACGGTTTTATACACACGTTTTTATACACAGTTTTATACACACATACAAGGTTTTATATACACGTTTTTATACACATTTTTATACACGATTTTATACACATTTTTATATATGGTTTTATACACACATTTTTATACACGGTTTTATACACACAAAAAGTTGTATAAAAACGTGTGCATAAAAATGTGTAAAAAAATGTGTGTATAAAAATGTGTGCATAAAAACGTGTAAAACATGTGCATAAAAAATATATACAAAATTGTGTGTATAAAAATATATAAAATTATGTGTATAAAAATATATAAAATTGTGTGCATAAAAATATATATAAAATTGTGTGTATAAAAACGTGTAAAAAATGTGTGTATAAAAACGTGTATACAATGTGTGTATAAAAGTGTGTATAAAAAAGTGCGTATAAAAATGCATATTAAAACATGGATAAAAACGTGTATAAAAACATGTATTTTCTAGAGGTATTTTTAGAAGAACAAAACAACAAAGTTTAGTAACTTAAGCGAACAAATTCGCAAAATTGAGTAACATACATGTCAAATAACTTGATAAGTTTCTGAGTTGGATAATTAGGCCCACAAAAAGCTGACGTGGAGAAGGTCAAAACATAATATCCTGGTAGCCAGTATACGAGGTAACCTGAATGAACACACTTTTGTTGTTCGGTAACCTTAAAGTCAAACTTCGATAGTTCAGTAACCCAAATGAACAAAAAAAAAGTTTAGTAACTTAGGCGAATAAAAGTTGGTAGTTTAGTAACCTGTCTATCTAAAAACCCAACAAGTATTTTGCTGAATACACTAGAAACAAAGTTAAATAGTTCAGAGAAACATTACTTCAACACATGAGTAATATTAAGAAGTCTGTTGCTGAAAGAACACGTCAAAAAGACTGTATGACAGAAGGGTGAATAAAAGACAGATGCAGAAGCAAGAGAGTAAGGTTGATTTGGGAAAAGCATTGGATGTTGGTTTGGTTGTCACGGAAATTAGTGGGACAGAATCTGAAAAGCAAGATACAAGCAGCAGGCCAGGGAATAATGTAGAAGCTGATGATGCAGACATCAGACCCGTATATGACGAAGAGCCAATGGCTGATGTACAATTGACTGCTGAATATAATATAATATCTTTGCAATAGGAAAACATCATACTGAGCAACTTGAAATCAGTCATGAAGGTAGGGTTGACCAGTATCCTGAACAATGTCAAGTTCAAAGTCCTATGCTTGATTCAACACTTGATAACCAAACAACTAAATACTCAAAACAATCACTTGAGTCTAAAAATATTTTACTCAAAAAGATCGTTGCCCAATTTCAAAAATATTTTTCAAGAATGGAAGCACATTGTATTGCTCTTGAACCTAAATATCAAAATCAAGCTTTAAAATCAGGGCAACATGGTCAAATTTTGAATGAAACAAGTTGATGTGCTGTCGTGTAGGGTCAATTATTTGATTATCAAGTTTTAAATTTATATTTAGCCGACAAACCTAAAACAACACTTTAACGAGCAGTGTACCCGGTCAAGATGGAGTTCGCGGTAAGTAGGGTACCGAACACTAAGAGTGAAACATTAATCCTATATTCTATCAGTATTTTAATTAGTTCCAAAGTCTATTTACTGGTTAAACCTATGCTATATACGTTGCCTAATGATATGGGGGTTTTCAGCCTGAGAGACTGGCACAGGTTTGGTGGAGACAAATATCAATTTAATACACAATAAACACAAAAGAAGAAAATCAAAAGATAGAAAAGCGGTACAAGCCAAATGATAAAAAGCCGTAATAGCCATATTAAATCCAGTTCAATGTTGGTTTGTTTGTTTTAGTGCAATGATTTACTTATCTCGAAGCGGCATATCATTCTTAAGACCTAGGCGGGACATCATCCTAAGACCTAGACACGATTAATCCTGTCACAATTAACGCATCCGCATAAAGCATCCTTTAGTTTAATTATAATCTATCTTAGGGAATCAAAGCAGTGGTGATCGTGTTAAAACCCTAGCCCAGCAGGACTTTACCTACTTATTGTTTGACGGTGTTTTATATACTGGTAGTCCACTATTCAAATATTTATTAGTTAATTAAGAGCATGATTGCTGAAACATAAACGTGTCACCTACCGGTCCAACTAAGCTCATAATTTAAAGACAAATACAGAATGTTATTTTTGATCCTATTGGTCCAGTAATAGAAAACACGATATGGAGAGCTATCCCGGTATCCAGATTACTTGGTCCGTATCACTAGATCCAGTTGATTGATAGGTCGCATATGCAAACACATAAACAAGTATGAGGTGATAAACATAATTAAACAATCAATGATAAATTAAGAAATCGATTTTAAAACAAACCAAACATTGAACATTTATTAAGATGGCTAATACCCGAAGTTATTAGCCCACAACCATTGTAATTATACAAGCGTAATCAAACAATGAAAATTGAACGATTAAGAGAGTAAAAATTACATGATGTCTTCTATGGATTCGTGATCAATGCTTGACCTTGGTGGCTGATTGTCTCTTCTAAAATTCGTCTTCAATGAGTATGGTATAAAGAGTATGATATTGCACACTAAAAACTCGTTTTTGAGTCTTTTATTTATAGTGTCTGAAAAAGACTCGATGCGTCGTATCTGGCAAGGTCGATACGGCGTATTGGGCTGGATTCCTTGGAGTGCCTACGTTCGTAATAAATCTTTGATATCATTCCCAATTTACTTGATTTACTGTATCTTCGAATAGTTATCTTCATGGATACGGAGTATAGTAGGACAGAGGGAATACGCCGTTTATTAGGATTTGGTCATAACGCGATTTCTTGTGAGCTTGGCTCATTACGCTGTATCTCTTTAGTTGGATATGGCGTATTGGTAAAATTTTAGCAATCTTCAAATATCTTTGTTTTAGCTCCAAATTATGTGCCTTTTAGCTCGTCTTCACAAAACACTCCTGAATGACTGCATTTATCAACTTTGAAGCAATTAAGTACCAAATAATGCAATAATTCTATAAAAGTGGGCAAAACATATGGGATAAATGATATAATAAAGTGACATTATTTGATGTCATTAAATATCCCCCCACTTGAATCTTACTTGTCCTCAAGTAGACTTTAGAAAAAGTTTCGGTTTATGAAAATGTGTCCTAACCGAAGTTGAGGATTTTCCGTTTAAGCATCGTTTTGTCCTAATCACCTGTACATAACAGTCCTCACATTATATGGAAATGAAAACACTCAGATCACTCAACTAATCTAGGGTGCAACATTTAAGTAGTACGCTCAATTGCTCGGTCGTGATTAGCTTCGTATCATAGGCTTAGCAAGGATACACATCTTCACCGCTAAAGCTAAGGAAGAACAAGTCAAAAGCTAAATTGGGTTAAGAAGGCTTACGATTAATCATTCAACAATCTTTCATTATAAGTACCACACCAACAAGGCAGTTGTATCGTACATACACGGCCATAACGACGGAATAGACATATACAATCCGAACACATCCCTGATCGTGTTTAAACAACGGTTAGGATAAAGAATGATATAGGATATGGAGCTTCTAACTTTCATCGAAAGTCGTCATCCAACAAGGCAGCTGAGACATGCATACATGGCCGTAACGATGGAATAGACATGCATGCTCGAACAAGTCCTCGTTCGAGTAGACACTAAGGTTAGTTGCTAGGAAAGGAAAGTAAAATGGGTGTTAAGTAAAATTCATGAAACAAATAGATTAAGCCAACAAATAAGGTATGGTTGCTAGTAACTTTTCCTCCGACAGTTCCATGACAAAGACTCGAACATATAGACAAACGCCTCGATCACAGAAATGAAAAAGACAACCTAAGTTGGCGTTCCCATAATGGTCATACTTCCTCTAACATCATGATTTAAATAGTTTACATAAGTGGTGATATCGACCACTTTTTACAAGACTTTACATCGTTGATTTTTGTAACGTATCAACGAATAATCGATCCTTCCAAGTGATTCCTTCGGTATAAACTTCTTTTGAACCGACTATTTTTCTTCTATATTTCTTTTTTTTGAACAATACATCTTAAATCTCGGCCTGGTTTCACCGTCTTCACTATCATAATTCATCCGGATAGTCTTTTCCTTGTAAAACTTCTTCTTCGGACATGGAAGTCATAATGTGAAAGTATCAAAACTTACAAGCTAATATGTTTTCCATTGCATTGTTCAATTTCGACCATTACAGAGGATAGAAAAAATTTCACTTTGACACAGGAAATACAAGACTTTACACGAAAGCAACTAGCAACATTGGTAAAATAGACTTAATCTACACGGTAGGCTAAGGTGCAAAGGTGTAACGAAACATATAATATGGTGTAGAAAAAGAAAGGAATGGCTCAACAGGTTGTTCTAGGGGATTTTACTCTAAAAATAAGAGTAATCAAGGGTTACACGGGAGTTTAACTAACCAGTGTGGATAGTTAATTTTACGACATGTAGGCTATTTGGTTAAATCCTAGAAATTTATCAGTTGAACATGTTCTTCCATCTAAATCCATAGTACTAATCATGGCGGTCTCGAGTGATATACCAGGCCAAGTTCTAAAGTCCACTACATCACCGGCACACTCATAATTTTGTGGAATTTTAGTAGACAGTTAGAAACGGAATAGGCTTAATTCTCACAATATGTATCAAGGGTTATAGTGCGCTAGGTAATGTAACTAGTGATTTTTACAAAAGTCATGCTAAAAAAATTTAAATTTTGGCCATTTTTAAGCACTTTGCATGTTATTTTGTAAAAAAGAAGACAAGTACGTTCTAATTCTCCATCCCCCCACTTAAATTATACAACGTCCTCGTTGTATAGATAAAATAAATAATAAGGAAGAATAGAATTAGAACGGAAAACTCCCTGATGTTTTGCTCGTGATAATTCTCCAAGATGAGTCCTTGAGCAAAAAGTGTGTTGACTAGGGATTTAGCATGCCCGAATAAGTTCAACACATGTCTTTTTCAGCATATACCATATCATAGTTTCAGCAAGGTCCTGTATAAAAGATTAGAAGACAAGTGCAAATTCTATCTCGCTACAATGGTACAAGAAAATAATTAAACATACAACTGTACAGGGATCAATACGCCGTATCCTAAACCCTAGGATACGCCATATTGTTCCTGTAGAAATAATTAAATTACTGGAAATTAAATATTAAGTTTTAAAAATTGATAACGTCCAGACAGCTCTATACGCCGTATCTAGAGGGGTTCGATACGCCGTATAGAATGTTGGCGAAAGTAGACTCGTGCAACAAATAATAAAAGATGCGATACAAACAATTAAATATGGACCGAGTTGTCTCCTGGGAAGCACTTTTGTTTCAACTGGTCTTTAAGTTCGACCTTTTTCCCTTTCATATTTCTTCTGATGTTGTTACGACCCATCCTTCATTAATGAGACGTAAAAGTTCTCGATAAGCATCGAGGCTATCCTTTGAATGGTTGAGGTATTCGGACTCTTTTATGGTAATGTACTCCTCGTCATCATTGAATGAGTACTTCATCATCTCGAATCTCCTGACCTTGCAGTTTGATGGTTCAGGAATTGGGTCACCCTTATGTTCTTGATTTTCTTAGTACAACCGGTGTGCTTGCTGTTATAATCCCGTCTAATGTGGGGTGATGTCGTCAAGATGAGATTGTTGACCCCTTCGGTATACATACTCACATCAGGGTCCTTGAGAGTGTAAAAAATACAACATATCGTTAATAACTAAATACCCAACTTAAACCCAAAATCAGACTAAATGCAAAAATATGCTTGTTATTTGTGTTTTGTGTGTATGTATGGATATATCAGACTTTGCAAAGAAAAACATCAAAATCGTGCAAGCAGGACACGAGAATCAGAAGAGTACAAAAAGAAGCCAAAGATTCAAAGCCGAAGCCAGAAAAGTCAAGCCTTAGTCAAATCCAGTCAAAATGGTTAAATCATGGTCAACAAAAGTCAACAAGACCCAAAATATTCCATTTGAGCCCCTCAACTTTCAAAAAAAATCCATAAATGGTTCCCTAGCCTATTGGCCTTATCCGGGATCCGTAAGCCCAAACCTAGCCCATTTCTTTTATAAACCACAAGGGCCAGTTTTGCAATTTCTGAAACTAGTTTATAACTAGAAAAAGAGAAATTCAAAGAGAGGGGCCAATTGTGCTAATGTGTCACAGTTAAAACTGAATTTACCCAATTCAGTTATAATTTGGGCCCCAAATCCAATCACTATTCACCCGTCGTCCTAAAGTTTACCATACACTCAAACCAAAGGGCTTTCCAAAATTGAGGGGCAAGAAAGTCTATTCAAGAGCTCACAACAGAGTACACGACAAATTGTTAAATCAAGGGAAGTTACTAGTCAATCTCAGCTTAAGGCACGGAGAGATGGAGATAGCAACCATGTTGGTGGGTTTTTTGCACTAAACTATCCAAATGAAGCACAATCTGTAGAATCAAAGAATAGACAGCTTGGGCAATCCTCAGTGTCACATTCATATCCAACGGCCAACTATTTTGAGATTCCTATCATTGAAGGAAATGAAGGGATGAGATTAAGAGGAGTGTAGAGCAAGCCAAGGGTCTGGAAGCTTCACCAAATGGATATAAATAGACCTTCTCATCACACACATAAGGGGGTCCTTTTTCTATTTTCCTTTCTAGATTTTTAGCTTAGTATAGTTTTTAAGCTTAATGTAATTTTTAAATCAGTTGTAATTTCTTTTAAGTAATGTAATTCAGCTCTTTTTAATGAAATTTAGTTTAAGTCAGTTATAAGCTCTCTTTTCTTTTTATTCATAAGCTCTCTTAATTGGCCAAATTGTCTCAATTAGCTAATAAGCTCATTTTAAGCTCTTTCAGTCTATAAGCTGAAATAGAGCTTATTTAATTAAGTATTAATCATACCTAAACCTTAAATCAGTTAAACTATTTCTTTTATCAGGACTTTATTGGATATTTGAGCCTTGTTTGGAAGAGAGATCATCTGGAAGGATTCTCTATGGATTAACTCCTTGCTTTTTAATAAGCTAGGAGAGCTTGAAGTCTGCCCTTTTGGTCTCCTTTGTTTAGCTAGGGTTGAGTAAGTTTCATTTGCTAGAGTACTTTGTATTTCATAATTTAGCCTAATTAAGTTATAGCATAATTTCTTCTTAGATCTGCTTGTTTGCTTAAATAACTAGCTTATATGTGCTTATCTCTCATTTATTTTGCTTATTAGATAATTTAGTTAAACTGTTTTCACTTATATTAAGTTTAGAATATAGTCTTTCATATAAGTGTCTTAAAAACCTTAAAAAACCAAAAATAGTAGAAAATAAGTTTAAATCTTAGATTATTGCTTAATCAGTTATTAATTCATGTTAGTTAGGGTTGTTATAAGCTAAAAATCATCTGGTATTAGGCTCTTGATAAATAGATTTGATTTTATGAAGTTTTTTTTTAAATCTGTCAAAATGGTAAAGGGGTGTTTGGTTTAAGTTGGTTTGACCACAAAAAGTCAAAACTAGTTGGTAAAAGTTTTTCAAACAGTTGAGTTTTTCTTAAATAACAAGTTTCAAAAAGATTTCAAAGCTTAGTTTGCTGATTTTCAAAAATTATGGCTTATAATGATGACCTCAGCACCAGGGTACCTTGTGCCTTTCTTTTTGCTTGTGAAATTTTGATCCAAAGCCCTTAAGGCTTGGATTTTGCTTGCATTGTGTTTATACACACTCATTTGAGTGTGTTTAAAGTATTAGTACCCTTAAGGAAGCCTGCACTTTTAGTCTTTGTGGTATTGCCAATTGCACCAGCAGTACTAACATAAGTTAGTACTGCTGATATTTAAGCCCCAAATTAAGCCAGCAATGTTAGGATTTTATAGTTTATCTTTTAGTATTTTATAGTTTAGTTATAGCTTAATATAGATTAAGACTTACATTTTATTTTCTAGCCAATTATCTTAGCTTATTTTGCTGTCAAAATTCAGCTTAAACAGCCAAAATACAAAAACAGTAGGTTAAATATTTAGTTTCTAAAATCTGAATTCTAGCTTAAGGTAGTAGTTTTTATTGCTTAAATAGTTATTTTATAGGTAGCTTAATAAGTTTTCAGAAGCTCATAGCCTAGATTTGCTTTTTGAGTTTTTTTTAGCTTAATTTGATTTTGTGCATTTTAGCTTAATTCCTGAGTTAGCCATTTTCATAATCATTTTCAATAGCTTAAAAGTGTTTCCAGCTTTTGTTTCTTTTCTCAATTAGTTTAAGCACATCTTAGGGAGTTTAGAACAGCTTTTAGATTTTACTTTAAGCTTATTTTGAGCTTTTTATAGCTTATTTAGTAAAAATCAAGGATAAGCCCTTGTTTCTGAAAACAACTTAATAATAAGCTGTTTAAGAGCTTGTTAGTGGATTTCAGACCATAGTGCTTTTGTTAAAGTTGTTCTCTCCAGCTTTTTCTACAACTTTGCTTCTTTAAGTTTTTCATTTTAAGCTTTTTAAAATTTCAGATACTTAGTTTGTAATCGGGTTGGGCTCTCAGGGCAGGTAGTGTAACTTTTTAATTTCAGTTGTTTTTTCTATTAGTCCTTACGTTAGTTAGTTAGTTTCCCAGTTAGTCCTTTAGGTTTTTGCACCATTAGTCCATTAGTTAAGTATTTTAATCAAGTTTATTAGTTTTAATTAGTAATTAGGTTTAGGTCTTAATTAGTTTAATTAAGATTTATTTAAAAGATAAAAATCAGGGTTTTTAATTTTTATTAATTTCTGCACATTTTCTCTAATTAGTGTAATTTTTATAAAATTTTTAGGATTTAATTTTTAATAGATTTATTATTTTTAATATAATTTTAATTTAGTTTTAAATGTTAGATAAAATCATATATTTTAATTCTAAAAAGCTAAAACTAGTAATTCTTTTTCTAAAATTTTATCTTTACTTATTTTAGTTAGGAAAAATATAATTTCACTAATGTTTCTCAATTTTTTATTTTTAGGATTTAATTAGAATTAAATAGTTTTTAATTGATAAAAAATTCAAAAAAATCAAAAAAAATGTTTTTCTTTTTCCTAAAATTTTATTTTGTCCTATCTTAGGTTTAGAATTTTAGTTTACATTTTTAGGGGTTAAATTTTAGTCTATTTGCTTAATTGTCGCGTTTTATTTGTTTTCCGTATTTGTTTAATTGTTTAATTTGCCTTTAATTTTCAATTTTAATTGTTGCTTTTTATTTAGTAATAATAGATCATCAAATCATCTATTTTCTTATTCAAATCATAATCCAAGCTTAAACGAGGTTTTAATTTCACTAGTCGTTGGGGAAACGACCCGGGTGATCATATTTACCCGGTTTAATATACGTATTATATATTATATTATATATATATTTTTGAGAGTGAACTTTCATTAGGGAATTTTCTTAATTACTCTCAAGGTATTATATTTTATATATATTTTGGGTATATAAAACTTTCAACACCAGTCCTCGTCTGAAATTTTCCATACGAGTAAATGAAGCGATCTCATGAGCATTCACTTTCCACCAGCACTCTTGTAGTTTTACCAGTACTTCATATTCTAGCTCGTGGAAGTTTTCAAAGCATCTCTTCAACCATTTGCAGAACTTTACCACCCCGAGAGTCGCGTCTCCCCATGATCCTTCTATTTTAGCCTTAAGTGCTAAGGTTTCATCCTTTAGCGTCCCATCAGCTAGGTCATCATACCACTTGTGATCTTGAAAATAGGTCATGCTTCCTAATCGAACCATTCCCGATAGTTTCCCACCATTATAGAAACCATCTATGTCAGATGTACATGTGGGCCATTTAGTTCCTCCATTCTTAAAGCGATAGGGTTCGCATATATGATCACATAGCTGGTATCGTACCCCATTTTCTGACCACGATTTTTCAGTACCCTTTGCTTCGTCATCATTCAACTCTTGTTTATATTCATCATAAGTTTTGAAGTTTTGGATATCATAAGTGAACATATCGATGTCAATTTTTAGGAGGCAGCTGAATTCGTGGTATGCCTCGCACAAGGGTGTTTCAAAGTCAAATAGGTTTCCTTCTATCCTAAAGATTTCAGGAACATTATTCGTTTCGTTGGGGTTGTCATCCACCTCGGTTTCTTCTTCATTGTGATCAGAAAGATGGTGGAATTTTAGGATGAACTTTTCAAGCATGTTATCCCAAGTAGTGATTGAGCCTATACACTCCTTTGTGAACCATTCATATGTAGCTCTTGCGAGTGCAACGGGGAAAATACTAAGCCTGAATCGGTCTTGAGTTAACCCATTAATTTTGATCGGCCCAACAATTTTAAGAAATTTATTGATGTGTTCGTATGCGTTTTCCCCATCATTCCCATTAAAAGCATCATTGCGTTTCTTCACTAAGAATGTTCCTTGTATTTCAATGATACATTTTTCCACCATTCTTCCTTCGTTGTCGCTAGAGACGGAATTCTTTCGGGTAAGGGTAATGTAGTTGTTTAGTTCCTCCATGGTGGTTTCTTTGTTAACAGTTTCCTGTAATTAAGCACAAATGATCAGTAAGATGTGCCCTTGGGGAAGGGATCACATAAAACAGGAAATCGTTAACAAAAAAAATTACTACTATTACTGTATCAGATGACAAATACGCCATATTCAATTGGTTTGAATACGCCATATATATCTGTTGAATGTCAGTACGCCGTATAGAGTTCAAGGAATACGCCGTATTGTTTGGAAAACAGATACGCCGTTTAGACTGTGAAACTCAATACGTTGTCCTGGTCAAAATGTTTGATACGTCGTATCCAACTGGTGGATACGGCGTATCAGGAGAAACTTCATTATTTCAATAAACTAAGATGATGTTCTTCTTCGTTCTTGGTTGTTTGATCTTGAATCTTCAAAAGATGTAGTGTTTATGCTTGAGAGATGGTTGGAAAAGGTTTAGGATATCATAAAGGTGAGAGAGAGAGTGTGTGTGATATGAGGGAAATAAGTATGAAGGGATGATTTATGGTGAAAATTCGTCTCCTATTTATAGGTTGATTTTGGGGTAAAATACGACGCATAATTTTATAAGTGCGGCGCACATGAGGTGTTAATGCGCTAGTATTTATGACTTCATTTAATTTTCATAGACAGATGGGAAGTGCGGTGCACAAAGTAATTTGTGCGGCGTACCTAGGGAGTTAATGCACTATTTTAATTTGGTCTTTAATTCTTTGACTTTGAGGAGAAGTGCGGCGCACATTAGGTAAGTGCGACGCACAATTGCACTTTTCAGCTTGAGACTTTATCTTTTTCTTGCATATTGCTTTCCGAAGTGTATAAGTACTTGATCTTTGTTTGATTTGAGCTCGGGATGTCTTTAAGTGAACCTGTAAGTATTTCATGCTATTAAGTATCGAAAGTTCATGAGAAATGATAAAATATGTATAAATAACGCCACCGAAAACATGTATAATTTATGTATTATCAAATCCCTCCACACCTAGCTATTGCTTGCCCTCAAGCAATCAAAGCGAGAAAATAAGATCATTTATCGTAACGTGGAGAAAATTTGGATTTTACAAGAGTTTGCATATTGATTAATTTTTCAGGCATAGACATATAACATAGCACCTCATAGGGAAATGTGTTTGATTTGTAATTCACTCGAGCCACTCAGATAGGGTTTATATATTTCTGTGAAGACACGCAATTTGCATAGACATAATCTAGACAGCTACTATATGCTTGTACTTGACACATAAACATGACCGAAGGGCGGAACTTCATACTAATGAGGGATAATAGCATATTTAAATCTTCATGTGCCGAAACTTAAGCCTTTATTTCTTTGAACTACTATATATATTTTTTTCTCTTTTTTTTAAGGATCATAATGATAACTAAGGCTTGGCACAAAACTTCTTCTTTTAACTTTAACTTCTTCACTTAGGTATTTCAACAACTTAACACTAAAGGGAGTACTTGCAAGAATAGGAACTTGCGGAATTAATAACATAAGATTAATCAGGCTTCGGTCTAGTAAATGATGATCAAGCACAAGTTCTAGAGCTTCTAAATTACCGACTCACTCAAATATAATTATCAACCAATACCACTATTCCAGAAAAGGAGATAAATTACAAATACACAGCCGTAACGACGGATGAGACACTTGTAATTGCATTCAAACCTTAACTTGAACAGGCTAAAGGCATCAATCATCTTAGGTACCAAAGGTGGGAACCCGAATATATTATAAGGCTTATAATTCTCACAATTTAGTGAACTAGATTGTGCTAGTTATAATGTCAATCCGGGTAGATTTGCCTTACTAAGAGCATTTTTTATATTGAAAGCATATATATTAAGATTTTCGTAAAATATCAGTTAGAAAATTTTTGGCTGGGCAAACACAGAGGGATATGATTAATTTTTCCTATTTGGCTTCCCTCCACACTTAAGTTGAACATTGCCCTCAATGTGATAACTGATAAACTAGAAAATAGGGAAAATTAAGGGAAAACAGTACTTCCTGGGCATAGAGATGTATTGCTGTGAAAGAGCTATCCTTGAGCATACTTCATAATTTTCCAATCTTTAAGCTATATTACCTGCATAAAAGTAAATACACAAAAACACACAAAAAGAAAATATTTTTGGGGGTTTTTCTTTTTTTTTTAGAAAAAAAAAGGATGCAAATAGAGTTGTATGGAGGAGGGACTCCTCCACACTTAAGTAAAGCACGAGTTGCCTCTCGAGAAGCGCTTAATTTTTAAGAGAGTCGTTATCTAGACTCATGCTTCTAGAGTTCATTCTTTGGGAAAGAAGGGAGTGACTGCTTCCCTTTGGTTATTATAATCTTCTTCTTTATGATATAGTTTGAGTCGATGGCCATTAACAATAAATGTTTTTCCATCTTTTCCATGTAGTTCAACATATCAGGATGGATATTGATGTTTTACTACGTATGGTCCTAGCCAGCGAGATCGGAGTTTCGATTGTTTGAATTTATACTTTGAGTGAAAAAGCAGAACTTTGTTTCCATGTTTGAATTCTTTTCTCATTCTTAGTTTTCTATCATGCCAGATATTTGTTCTTTCCTTGTACAGTCGAGAGTTTAGGCTTGATGTCTAAGTTTATCTAATCCGTGTAACTAAAATATTCGTTTTTCACCAACAGCGATGAGATATGGGTTACAGTTCTTAAGTGCCTAGTATGCACGGTGTTCAATTTCAAATGGCAGGTGATAGCTCTTTCCATATATGAGTTTGTATGGTGTTGTATCGGTTGGTGTTTTGTAAGCAGTACGGAAAGCCCACAGAGCGTCATCAAGTTTTCTTGACTAAATAGTAGGATTATCTTTAACAGTCTTTTTAAGAATTCTTTTGAGGGCTCTGTTTGTGTTTTCAACTTGACTACTTGTTTGAGGGTGGTATGATGTAGAGAAACGGTGACTAACTCCATACCTTTTCATAGTCTTTTCCATTATCTTGTTACAAAAGTGAGTACCTCGATCGCTTATTAGAGCTTTGGACATTCCGAATTAGCAGAATAGTTTCTTTAGAAAAGTAATAACAACCCGGGCATCATTGGTTGGTAAAGCTTGAGATTCAGCCCATTTAGATACGTAATCGACAGCAACAAGAATGTATTCAAACTTATGTGATTTTGGGAATGGTCCATAAAGTCGATACCCCAAATATCAAAAATTTCACACACTTGAATGTTGGTTAAGTGCATCTCATCATGTTTTGATATATTTCCCGTCTTTTGGCATGCTTCGCAAAGTCAGACTAGAGTATGAGCTTGTTTTATGATTGTTAGCCAGTAAAATCCTGAATCTAAGACCTTTTTAGCAGTTACGTTTGGTTCATAATGTCCACCGGTTGGTCCGTGGTGACATTGATCTAAAATGGTTCGGGTTTCCTGTCCAGATACACAGCGTCTGATCATACCATCAGATAATACTTTAAAAAGCTAGGGTTCTTCCCAAAATTAGTGTTTGAGGTCAGAGAAGAATTTGTTCTTTTGCTGGTATGTCATCCCTTTTGGTATAATATCACCCACCAAATAGTTTGCAAAGTCTGCGAACCATAGTTCATTTCTGGTGTTAATTTCCATAAGGGTTTCTCCAGGCAAGTTGTCATCAACCTCACTGTCATCACTTGTCTTGTTATTGTCAATCCGAGATAAGTGACCGACAACAACATTTTTGTACCTTTTTTATCTTTGATTTCTATATTGAATTCTTGTAGGAGTAGAATCTATCGAATAAGATGGGGTTTTGCGTCTTGTTTTTTAAACAGATTTTTAAGAGCTGAGTGATCAGTGTGAACAATATTTTTTGATAGTATAAGATAGGATCTAACTTTGTCGAATGCAAAAACTACAGCCATAAGTTCGTTCTTGGTTATGGTGTGTTTTTGTTGAGTTGGGTTAAGAGTTTTGCTTGCGAAGTAGATTGGGTGAAAGTTTTTACCATCTTTTTTACCTAAGACAACTCAAACTGTGAAATCACTTGCATCACACATAAGTTCAAATGGAAGATTCCAGTTTGGGCTTACGATCACAGGAGCACATGTGAGTTTCTCTTTTAATAATTCGAATGTTTTTTGACATTCATCATCGAATTTGAATGGAGTATCTTTTTCAAGTAGCTTAGTTATAGGTCGGGCAATTTTTAAGAAATCTTTAATAAATATTCGGTAAAAACTGACATGTCCTAGAAAGCTTCTAACACCTTTGATGTTAGTAGGGGGTGGAAGTTTTGAGATTAAGTTGATTTTTGCTTTGTCGACTTCAAGTCCTGCGCCGGACACCTTATGTCCAAGCACAATTCCTTCTTTGACCATGAAGTGACATTTTTCCTAATTAAGGACAAGATGAGCATCTTTACAATGCTGGGGCATTTTATCGAGGTTGTTTAGGCATTTGTCGAAAGAGTTTCCAAAGACAGAGAAATCATCCATGAATACTTTGATGGATTCTTTAATCATGTCATGAAAGATTGCTAACATGCACCTTTGAAATGTAGCTGGAGCATTACATAATCCGAAAGGCATTCGCCTATAAGCGTATGTGTTAGGAACAAGAAAAGTCTCGGTCACTTCTAATATTAAATAGTAAAAGCCCATAGTTAGTCATTGTTTAGTTTATAAGATAATATGGCCCAAAGGCCCATGGAAAGCCTTACAAGGCCCATGGACGGCCACCCTTGGACTATAAATACACCTCTCTATGCCTTGGAGAGGTGGTTAGTTAGTTGTATGTTTCATTTTTCACTTAATGCATTTTATGTTCTCTACTTTCTCTCACTAGAAAATACATCCTTCCTCCCACTTTCTCTCTCTAGTTCTTGGTTCATATATCAAAGATTACTTGTATTCTATAATTGGTATCAGAGAGATCTCCGGTCATATGCTTGGAGCAGCCAGAGTCCAAATACCAGAGAATAATTTAG
>BQNB010074543.1:0-31754 GCA_026074375.1 Tanacetum coccineum | reverse complement strand
ACGACTTAATGCCATCAGCAGAAACGAACATCTCTAACAGCAGAAACGACACTTAGTCGTTTTCAATTATTCCCAACAGTTATACATTGTTTTTCTTAGTACTTGTGTTGAGATTCCGCATCAACATATTGTATTCATAATCAGTGTTTCTATATAGTCAGTTATATTTATACATCTTGGCTATCATCCTTCATAGGCTACAAAGATCTATTCATTTAGGGACTCACAAGTGGTATCAGTACCTTTAGATCATTTTCCTGTACATACTTTAACAAGTAAAGTTTTTTCTTTCATGGTTAAGAAGGGTAAGCATTTCTCAGGGAAAGTAACCCCTTTGTTTGCTACTATGTTGGTACAACCAACTCAGGATGAGGGTGCTCCTTTAGAAAGACCATCTGAAGCACAACCTACACCCTCTCTTGCTCCCACTAGTGAAGTACCTAATGAGCCACATACTGACTCATCTCCTGCTCAAACTAGTGAGGTCCCTATTGAGCAACAGACTGACCTATCCCAAAGACCTTCACCAACTACTATTATTCCTGATTCTGTCCCAGAAACTTCTGGTGGGAATCTTGGAGGTCATTCATCCAGTGATAAATCCCTTTTAGGGAATGAGGGTGACATGACTCTCCAAATTGTCTATGATCTTTGTATCTCTTTATGCACACAGGTTTCAGATCAAGCCAAAGAAATACAACACTTGAAGGCTCAGATCAAAAAGCTCAAGAAGCAAGCTACACCTGTAATCAAACATCATAGAGCATGGATGCAAAGTGTCTCCTTAAAGCAAAGATTGGCAAGAAGGAGATCCACAAAGAAACACAGGGTGAACAAAGAGTCTGTATCCAAACAGGGGAGGAAGTTTGCTAAAGGTGAATCATCAGTACAAGGAAATCCTCTATTTGATGAAATTCCTGAAGATACAGTTGATCATATGGAAACAGAGAATGCTCAGGATGTGGGGAGGACAAGAGAAATGGTGGATGAAGACAAGGAGATTGATGAGAATATACTTAGTACTGAAGATGTACTTAGTACTGACAAGGAGAAAGTTAGTACTGACAAACCAATAGTTAGTACTGACGGATCCAAAGTTAGTACTGACAGGCAAATTGAAGGTATCGATGAACAAAATGAAGGTACTGAAGAGCAAATTGAAAGTACTGATGGGCAAAGAAAAGGTACTGAAGATCATACTGAAGAAGGTAGTGCTACTCAAGCCACTCAAACACCTACTTCTACAATATTTGGTGATGATGAAAGACTGATCAAAAGGATGAATGAGAAAGGAGTTGATTCCTCTAAAAGTGAAGTGATCAAGGAGGTTGTAGAGTTGAAGGATATTATAGAAACTGACAGACCTTGACCTACCTTACTAAGAAAATTTGACATTAAAGCCTTTCCAAAAGATTGATCCAAAAGACAAAGGAAAGAAGAAAATTAAAGAGGAGGATAAATCTGAAAGTGAATCTGATGGTATTCCTGAAGCTGAGAAGAAGTTTAAACAGCTTGAAAGTGATGAAGAGATGGCTAGGAAAATACAAAAAGAGTGGGAAGGTGAAGAGGAAAGAAACAGAATAGCTGAAGAAAAAATACCAATGAAGTCTATAGAAAATTTTGATGATATAAAGGCAAGGATGAGGCAGATAGACTTCTGTGCTGAAAAGCTTCAAGAACAAAGAAAGAGAGCAATTTACAATAGGATGAAAAGCAAAAGTTCTTCATGACACAATTGCGGCTCAGAAAATTCTTGTCAACTGAGATCAAAAGGCTATTAGGAACAGACCACAAACAAGAATCAACTGAGAAATCAAATGATGACCTACTTGAAGCATTAGGAACTCAAGCAATGCTGAATTGAAAATCAAGAAGTTTGAGGAAGTACAAGCTTTATATGAGAAGATTAAGAGGTCAGATGAAGATTTCATTTCCATTGGGTCTGTTGAAGATGAAAGATTGATCAAAAGGATGAATGAAAAAGGAATTGATTCCTCTAAAAGTGAAGTGATCAAGGAGGAGAATAAAGAAGAAGTTCAGGAGGAGAGTAAAGAAGAAGAAAGTAAAAGAAAGAGAAAACTTGGTACTAGGAAAAAGATGAAGTCAAGGAAAAGAAGATACATTCAAAACACTTCTGAAGATGATAGTGACAAAGAGAATGATGAGCTGAGATTACACTTAACTATAGCTCCAGATGAGGAAAAAGAAGTGGATTATGAAATACTTGACAGGAAATATCCTATCAAAGAATGGAAAACAGAGTGTCTTGGAGTTAAACCACAGGATGATAAAGCTGAACATTTAGAGGAGATAAATCAAAATGTGGTGATTAGAGGAAATGGACAAAAGAGATATTTTAGTACTTTGATGAGGGTGTTGTCAATATTTGATAGAGAAGATTTGAATGCTGTGTATCATCTGGTAATGGACAGATATCAAGATGAGATACCTGAAGGTTTTGACAGAGTACTTTGGGGAGATTTGATGGTTATGTTCAATCCAGATGATGAAGATGAGTTTTGGAATTCACAGCAGGATTGGAATATAGTGAGTTGGAAGCTACATGGTTCTTCAGGAGTACATACCTTAGTGACTGAGACAGGATTAGTATTCATATGTGGTAGAGAAAAAGTAATCCTTGAGAAGGAAGTATGAGTGCAACTTGTAAATTAAAGTTAGAGTCTGAAGAAGACAGTACTATGGCATTAGAGTTGATTAGATTTATCAAGAAGTTACTTGCAGAGTTAGAACCTGAAGAATAAGGTTGATGGAATTGAGAAGGGTTTGAGTGTTGGCTAACCACCACACAACAAATGGTCATCAGTTCACCATGCTTAACAGGCATAAGAACTGGCTAGTCCATAAGCAAACGGCTTGTGGTAAAGACTTCTCAAATCCGTTTATGGTTGACAATTTACCAAAAATTGTAGGGTTCTCAACTCACCTTGCTTCATTGGTGAAGAGTTGGCTAGTCCAAGATCAAACAGTTCTTGGTAAAGACTAATCAAATCTGTTGATAGCTGATAGTTTGCTAAAAACTATATGGTTTATCAATGCACCATGTTATGGCAATGAAGCATTGGCTAGTCCAAAAGCAAACGGTATTTGGTAAAGACAAATCAATTCCGTTGATGGTTGACAGTTTACCAAAAACTGTATGGTAATTAACTCACCATGTTTTTAAAATGAAGAGTTAACTATCCCAGAGCAAACGGCTACTGGTAAAGGAACATCAAATCCGTTAATGGCTGGTAGTTTGCCAAAAACTACAAAGCCAACTTAGTTGGATTGTTGCTGAAAAGATGTTGCTGTGTTGCTGAGAAGACAAAGTTGCTGCTGAAGAAGGATAGAGTTTAAAAGATCAAGAAATGATAAAAGTGTTTGGATACATCCTCTATGCGTTAAAGAAGTTAAAGAAACATGAAGTTAAAAGAGTTCAACATTCATGTTTAAGGGAGGATTGTTAGGATTTATGTTTTCCTAACTTAGTACCGACAGTACAAATAGTTAGTACTGATAGTTATAGTTAGTACTGACAGTACAAAATGTTAAGTACTGATCAGTTAGTTAGTACCGATAGTAGAAAATAGTTAGTACCGTTTAAGAGATATGTATGAGATATTTTAGGAAAAGATATGTACGCGTTTTGTAAGCCTGTTAGGGTTTATCCTTGGTCTATAAAAGGATCCCTCTTGGCATAGTTAGATACACGAACTCAAGATATCTCATACAAAATCATATCTCAATAGTTAGTAATCTGTAATCACTCAAAAGCAGATTAATAGAAGTTATTATTTAGTTCTTCATTGTTTTTCTTAGTACTTGTGTTAAGATTCCGCATTAACACATAGTATTCATAATCAGTGTTTCTACATAGTCAACTGTATTTATACATCTTGGCTATCATCCTTAATAGGCTGCAGAGATCTATTCAACAAGGGACTCACATTCTTTTAGAGTTCCATCGTACTTTGATTATAGGAATACGACTTTGTTTCAGTTGTTTGACTTCATGATCCATGATTTCTTCTGGTTCTTCTACAAAGTTGAGTTTGTCATCAAGGTGAAGTTCTTTTATTGGAATGACAAGGGATTCGTCAGATAATCATTTCTTTAGATTAGAAACGTGGAAAGTGTTGTGGACATTACTGAGCTTTTCAGGAAGCTCTAGTTTATATGCCACTGCACCAATCCGTTTAAGGATTTTGAATGGTCTAATGTATCGGAGATTAAGCTTTTCTCGTTTACCAAAACGAATGACACCCTTTCAAGGTGGTACTTTTAACATAACACGATCTCCAACTTGAAATTTTTGCATCTCAAGAAGAGCGCTAAACGAAATGGGGACGTCTTCGCAATGTGTCGTCGCTCTAAGGAACTAGATCTGTGCAAACTCACCTGTCGTTGCGGGAGGCAAATCCTGACAAGTTCCTCTGAAACACATCCTTTAAATTCACGTACACGGATATGTCGTCAACTTTGGTTCATCCTCCTTTGCACTCTTCAATGCTTTGGTGATTCCTACAGCCCGTTCTCCATGTACCCTAAGGATCCTACCATCCTCCACGGGTATTTCTACTACCTTCTTATGACATACTATCACAGCCTTATGTTGGGACAACCAATCCATTTCCCACAATACAACATCAAAGCTTTCCATACCCAAAAAGTATTAAGTTTATGCTAAACAGGGAACCTCCTAGTTTAAGTTTGCAGTCACGGATAATTCTATCCACTTCTACTTTCTTACCATCAACCACTTATTACTTAACCAGGATTCACTATGATAGTCCTCAACATCAAGAGGGGCGCAAATCAGATAGATATGAGAACTAAAATCAGGGCTCCCAGAATCTAAATAATGGTAACAAAGTGATCATCAAGAGAGAACGAACCCGTTACGAACTTTAGGATCCTGGACCGCTTCCATTGCATTTACATTCACCGTTTAAAGCTCCTTCTTCTACACTGTTTTCCATTGCTTCAGTTATTTCAGCTGCCCTCCAAAGCCAATTGAAGTTCCAACTGTCCAGTAGCTCGATTCAACTTGGAATAAGTATTGCGGAAATGATCCTGGCTACTACAGCTCATAGCACACGACTTGAATTGTTTACTTATTCTCGACACATTCACCGAGTTACTTGCCTAAGCCGTGCCAATGACAATCCCTGACAAAATGACCCGGTTTCTGACAATTGAAGCACAATCTGCAGAATCCATTTACTAGGTGATGAGTAAAGCACTGTTACACTTAGGATTGAGTTCCCGGCTTTATTTCTAGCAGGAGTTGTTCAATAACCCAGTTCCGTCTTGCCTTCTTGTTTTGTCTTTCCAAATCCTCACAGTCTTACTAGCTCATCCACCCTTACTCTCTTCCCACTACCCTGCGTCAAGTACCACAACAACTGCTCTTCGTCAGTAAGAATTCCGCCCTCATTAATGGCAGTCTGAATGGGTAGTTGTTGGGTGGCCCGAAAAAAAGCATTCCTCTAATCTCAGAAGCTACTCAGCAATGTACCTCTTAATACGAGGATACTCAGTGTAAACTAAATGTGACCAAATGGCCAACCTATGAATCTATCTGTGTAAGCACATGATTAGCTCCCACCATCTTGTGATTCAAACTCAGTCTTTAACTTTTCCATTTCCAATTACTTGGGCAGAAATTCTTCAATCATTAATCTTTAAAATCGTTCCATGATTAAAGGCATTGCAGCACACAGTCCTCGGTGCTTGACATGGGTGTTCACCAAGTCAAGGCCTTATTTACTATGGCTAGTAGCAGGTCTTACTTTTGGTTTCTCTGGCAACGAAATACCCACTTTTTGTTTTTTTATTTTTTTTGTTATTTTTAATCAATTACATTTTCCATTTTCCTCGATCCCAACGAGTAAGCGCTATGCCACCACCTTTCCTATCGTACTCCTTTGGATTGCACGATTGGAAATGTCTAAAAGATCATCCATGTTTCCCATCTTTCCATTTCCACCACCGTTATTATTCCATTAATTAGCATTGTTTGTATTGTTAGCTACTTGAATAATGATGGCATAATAGTTGTTGTGCGATGACAGAAGCATCGTCGGGATTCTCGTTGTTGCTTAGCTATTGCTAGGAACTCTCGTCGGATGGAGCCATTTTTCTATAAGAATGAAAAAATTATATTCATTAGACGATATAATACGGATCAGAATCTCATCATACAATCAATAACCATATGCATACATACTACACATCACAATAATCCATGTAATCATACTTGCAAGTCCACCTGTGTCGTGGCGCATGTATAATTATGTTGGCCACCATAATTATAGATGCCCCCTTTCACAGTTGTACTCCCTCCTATGAAGACACTTCATACAATTAAATACACCACATAGCACCTTGAAACAAATAAACCCAACACATAACACAAAGAATAATCCTAGTAATCACTTTTATTAATAATACTTAAAATCCAACATCGAAAATAACATCCCTAATATGGCTCCAAACGCCGAAAGAAAACAAAACAAGCTAAAACATAACAATTACTTAGAACACCATGGACAGTGGTAAGACGCACGATCACGATCAGCTTTAGTGGTCTTCTCCCACACAGGCTTGCTACTTGCAGTAGACTCAAGGTCTGAATCCACTCATATCCTTCAACTTCATCCTCGTCCTCTAATACCATCATTCATGTTTAGAACCATCCGCTGGGATAAGTCGACATGGTTTGCAAACTCATTCCTTGTGACTCCTTTGCTATGTTGTGGATGATTCACAAATTCGACAAGTTTCCGCGTTCCCTGGTCATTTCCACGACTCTTCTCTGATGTTTCGTACCCTTGAAATGTTCCCGGAACTCTGGTGATAGTGCCATCCTTGGCAATTATCTTCGTTTCAAACTCCTGGATTGTTTTTCCATCAACCTCTTTCAACGTCATCTTTTCTTCAACTTTACAAGGCCACATAGCAATGGGAACTCGAATCTTGCGGTTACCCCGTCTGATTTTGTTAATCCTCCTACACCCAGTTGCAAAAGCCACTGAAGCACGATATTTTCTACGGATAGGAGGAGACATACTACAATAGATCACATACATAGACTAATCGGACAAAAAGAAAAACTGAACTTATATATATATATATATAGTATATAGTATAAGGTACTTTATAAAACTTTGGGAAAATAAGCATAATTAGTATATACTTACACATAAGCCCTAAATGCATCTAATATAGGACCGCTTAAGACTATATCTAGGCTCAACCACCTAGTTCTCTATAACCATCAGCTCTGATACCAATCTGTCACACCCCGCCAAGGCGGAAACGCGAGGCGTAAACAAGAATGGATATCATCACAACACACGGTGTCTCTATAGAGAATACTAAAATGAAAGCTAAAGTAAAGCAAAGACACAT
This sequence comes from Tanacetum coccineum, assembly GCA_026074375.1. NCBI lineage: Eukaryota > Viridiplantae > Streptophyta > Magnoliopsida > Asterales > Asteraceae > Tanacetum > Tanacetum coccineum. Next base: position 24,341 of record BQNB010074543.1, on the reverse strand, counting down.
AGTGTCATAACAATACCCAAAACCTAACCAAATCCAAAGAGAGCTTCTTCATTTAATGAATGAAAGTTTCTCGCCAAAAGAAAGACATGCAACAATTCTTCCAAATTCCAATACAATGCAAAAATTCAAGACAAGTAAATAGAAATCTTTGTGACATCCTAATGTCTCTTACTAGCCCCCTTCTTTCAATCTATTTCCATCATGCTCAGACCCTGAAAAAGATGCTTAAAACTCAACACAAAGTTGGTGAAAGACATAGGTTTAAGAATCACATTATAACTTTTTTCAAAACCAATTACTCGATTACAAACATAAGGACAACTATGCAATTTGTGAACTTATGCTAACCAGGCAATCCACATACTGAGTAGGAACGTTACTGCCCGATCTAATTACAACAACTAGGTAGGCAACGTTTACCAACCCGATCCATTTCAACAACTAGGTAAGGAAACGTACCCCCGATCCATATTCACTTACAGCACTAAAAGTCTACCAGCAGGGAACTTATACTTAGGCCTGGACCAACACATCATTGAGTATTATTTCAACCCTTCAGTTGGATTTGATTGAGTAGTAAAGACCACTCCCAACCGAACTAATCACATCACAAACTACTCCAATTGATCACTAAGCCATGGAGCCTTTCCACACAATTCAGTAGGTATTATTTCAACCCTTCAGTTGGTTTGAGTTGAGTAGTAAAGACCACTCCCAACCGAACAAATCACGAAACAATAACCACGTAGCAAATAATCACAGCAACTAAAACAGTTTAACACATAGCATCATTTTCACCCCAATAAAACAAAAAAAGGGGGCTACTGAAACTCACCTGATGTATAGCTTCCAAAAAGTTCCATAAAACTTCCATAAAATTTAACGAACAATCTAAACAATTAAACACATTATTAGCTACCATCAATTAGGTATTCAACCCAATATGATGTAACCTCAACTATATGGTACCTAGGCTATCCTAACACAGTCCCCAATCATCATTTAAGACCTTTAACCCTACTCTGTACATATTTCATTTATACTAAATGTTATTCCTTTAACTTTCTTTGGTTTAAGCAGAAATATTACTCTTACTTGCGCAGCCCTAAACCGCACCACTTAAACACTCCCATAATTCAAACAAAATTTATTTATGCACATATAAGTCCCTATGAACCTCTCATAGCTCTCCCAAGTCACAAAACTACCCGTTATAAATACCCCTTGAGAATTCACTAATCCAAAGTATTTTAAAATTCGTCACCAGAAATCTGACCCTTCTAAAGTATGGCATTAATTACCCCAATCTAGACCTCATTATACCTTAAGCCAAAAATCAGAGATCACAACTCAATCGATGAACTAAACTTCCACGTGAACTTAGAGCCTCTAACTCAGTTTGTCTAAGAATTTTTAGAAAATAGAAAAAATCAAACTGAAATTCGTCACTATTTTACACACTGATTTTGTAATGACCATTTGGCCCACTTCCCGACCATAAAATTTCATGAGGCCAACTTTTCTGGAAAGTAGACTCTCTGAGGTTATCTCCAGTATGTTGTAAATTATTTATTTGATCTTTTTTGACCGAGTTATGCGCGTTACAAAACTGCCTAACTTTCTGCAGTGAATTAAACATCTAATTCGAGTGATCTAAACCCTAACGCATGATCATATCGCTAATTTAATTAATCTAATGATTAAACTAACATTATTATATGATAAACTTTCTGGATATTACAAACCCTAATTTATAAAACTAAATTTAAAACCCTAACCATCTAACTTAAGTACTAAATTAAAAACAAAATATAATTAAAAGATCGAATTCGTACCTTAAGATTTAACCAAAAAAAAATTTCGTTTCTTTCTTTCTCCTTCTTTGGCCGGTCGAACTAGGTATGGGTAGGGTTTTAGGGATTATATTTTGTATATATAGGCATCTAGGAGAGTCCTAAACTAACTCTAATTAGCTATTAGATTAGGATTAGTATTTAAATATTTTTTTTCTTTCTTTTATTCCCGTAAAACTCGGCCAGAAATACCCTTTTTCTTTTTCTTTTTTTTAATTTTTTGTTAATATTTTAATGAAATATACATTTAATTTAATTTCCTTTAATTTTTATAAAAACTAATTTAATTATGACTATACCTTTTTTGCATAAACAACAGTTTACTATCTTCTAATAATAACTTTCATTCTAATCTAACTTGTCTAAAAATAGAAATTTTGCATTTTTTTAATGCTAACACATAAACACTAAACTTATCTTAGATAACTAACACAAAATACGTATACGTATATATTTACTTACACAATTAACTTGCAAACGCTCAATTATCAAATCATTTCCTTGTCATTAAAAATGAACGAAATGAACTCAACAAATTTCCCCATCATTCTAATCTCATTGAGATGATCACACTCAATAGATTGGTTACCAATACCTCATAAACACATAAAAACACATATAAACACATAGAATCACATAAACCATACTTTGCAACAGACACATAAGTCAACACTAACGGTTTGACTAACCTGCTCAAGTCATGGTTGTCACATTATCCCCTCCTTAGAGGAAATCTCGTCCCGAGATTTAACTAGCCAATGAATCAGCACGATCAACAAACAACTGAGGATACTTAGACTTCAATATAATCCTCGCGTTCCCAAGTAAACTCAGGGCCACGCTTGGAATTCCAACGAACCTTTACTAATGCTATCTTACTACGCTTTAAACTCTTAACTCATACGTTTCAAAAAATCTCTACAAGGCTTGCCTCACTAAAACGAAGAGTTTTGTCAACCTTTATTTCATCTAATGGCACATGTAAACTAGCATCTGCCAAACATTTCTTCAAGTTTGACACGTGAAACGTATCGTGTACCCCACTTAATTCCTCCGGCAATCTCAATCGATAAGCCACAAGACCGATCCTTTCAAGAATCTCAAATGGTCCTTACTATCTTGTGCTAACTTTCTCCCTTTTCTCCCAAAACGTATTACACCTTTCCAAGGTGATACTTTCAACATCACTCGATCTCCTACTTCGAATTCCAATGGTTTGCGTCTATTGTCAGCATAGCTCTTTTGACGATCTCTTGCTGCTTTGAGCTTTTCCTTTATCAACACGACTTTATCAGTCGTTTCTTGAATTAATTCAGGTCCAATCAAACTACTCTCTCCAATCTCAGCCCATAAAACAGGCGACCTACACTTCCTTCCGTACAAGGCTTCAAACGGAGCACATTTTATACTCGAATGATATCTAATTATTGTAAGATAACTCAGCCAATGGTAGATGAACATCCTAGCTACCACCAAAATTAGTTACACACGCCCTCAACATATCCTCTAAGGTCTGAATCGTACGCTCACTTTGTCCATCCGTTTGGGGATGATAAGCCGTACTCATATCCAACCTCGTTCCTAATGCTTTTTGCACAGTCTGCCAGCAACGTGACGTAAATCGTCCATCTCTATCCGAAATAATCGACACTGGAACTCCATGTCTCGCGACTATTTCATCGACATAGATCTTTGCCAATCTCTCAGTACTATAGTCTTCTCTTATAGCTAGGAAATGAGCTGACTTAGTCAGTCTATCGACTATAACCCAAATCGGTCATTTCCACTTCATTGACATGTAACTTTGTGGATAAATAATCCATTAGTGATCTTATCCCCACATCCTATTCAGGTATCTCAGTTGTTGCAGGCAACCCCGAAGGCCTTTGATGCTCAGCTTTACCTTTGAACGATAGTCATACACTTACTACATAGTAGCATATCTCCTTCATTCCGCCACCAATACCTATCTCGAAGGGTCATAGTACAATCTTATCAGCTCACCGGATGCACAGAAATACTTAGTCTTGTGAGCTCGTCCATAATTTATCGTTCTCACGTCCTCCTAACATGAACCTTATACGGTCCATAAAATACAAACTCTCACCCTCTTTCTTTTCCATCTGCTGATCCAAACCATGCAGATGCTTCATAGTATCTCTCTTGCTAAGCTCTTCGCTTTTGGCTACATGACCTTTCTCGCTCATTCCAATTTAGCAGTCATTGCCAGAGCCCTTTTACACGCCTAGGTTTCACCGCTTCCTTCTTGACTAGTGGCATCAGCGCCACAACATTCGCCTTAAATAACCAGGATGGTTAACAGAGAACTGCACTTCGTAATCACTAAACAACTCAATCCATCTTCTTTGCCGCATATTCAGTTCCTTCTGATCAAAAATGTGTTGAAGACTTTTGTGATCGGTATAGATAACACTCTTAGTACCATACAGATAATGTCTCCAAGTCTTAAGAGCAAACACAACAGCTCCCAGTTCCAAGTCATGCGTCGTATAATTCTTCTCATGGGTTTTCAGTTGCCTCGATGCATAGGCAATAACTTTGCCTCTTTGCATAAGTACACAACCCAATCCTTGATTTGATGCATCATAATAAACCATGAATCACCACGTCCCTCCAGGTAGCGGACAATATTGGTGCATCACAACAAGTATTCTTTACAATTTGAAAAGCTTCTTCTTGCTCCACACCCCACACATACTTCTGATTCTTCTGAGTTAACGAGGTAAGAGGTTTAGCAATTTTGGAAAAATTTGCTATAAACCGTCGATAATAACCGGCTAATCCCAAAAATGATCGAATCTCAGAAGGCGTCGTAGGGGTCTTCTAATTCTTTACTGCTTCTATTTAAATGACTAAAACTAACACACCAACTAACAGATAATCCATTTTAAGTCGATTAGCATTACATAGATGTTAAATTCAAAAAAGGAAAGAAAGCTCCAATATTGGGCTTCTAGTTTATTTTACATTTTTACTGGAATAAATTTTACCAAAGTAAATATACATAGTTATTTATTATTTTGGGCATCTAACTTTGGCTATAGGTTTGGAGTTTTAGTTTGGAATTATTTAATTTTTGGGCTATAGGACTTATGTTTTAATCTTGTGTCCAACCAAATTTTGGGCTTAATCTATTATTATTTTGGAATTATTAATATAAAGTTAGCACTAGGGTGTTATCGGTTCGGTTAAAAAAAAAATTGGGTCAAATCGAAAACCGAACCGAACTAGAATTCAATCTAACCTAACCGAAAACCGAGTTTGAATTCGGTTCAGTTTTTGAGTCGACCCGGAATTACACTATTTATTTAAAAAAATTAATTACATAGATATTTAGAAAAAAAATATTTCAAGCATAAAAAGTGTTTTTATATTATAATAAAATTTTAATAGTCTTTTTATATTATTTTTTTGAACAACAAATGCATTAACTATCAAGAAGCTAGAAAAAGGGAATTACAAGGTCGATGATAGAATGTTACAAGGATTACAAAACCATTATATCCAACTAAACGTGATATTTCTACTCCTACTAGAAATCCAATTGTACGACAATTGTTTTACATCATTAAAAAGCAACTCCTTTTGAGATCGTTTGAGGTTGAAAACGGTTTTATTTCGATGATTCCATATAGCTCAAATAGTTGTGTTTACCACCACATCGAAGAATTTCCTATGCTTATGAGCCATTGGAAGCCGGTTGGCCATGGTTAGGATATCTAGAAGGTTTGAGTTGGTGATTCCAGTAAACTGTCACCGGGAGAAAACGACCTTCCAAGTATCAATGGCTAAGGGGCATTTGACAAATATATGATCTTCTGTTTCAATGTCATTGTTGCAAAGAGGACATCTAACGGAATCGATATCAATTCCACGCCTATGAAGATTGAATCTAGTAGGAAGTCTTTTGTTTAAAACACGCCAAGTAAGGATGTTTACCTTCAATGGCAGTAGCTTATTCCATCTGGTGGGATGACAGTTATTGTCACTTGACATGGTGGAGATGAGCTTTCGCATGCTATTAATAGTCTTTATATATATATAAATATAAATAATATATATTTATATAAATTCGGTTTTCGGTTCAGATTGTCAAACCCATATCTAACCCGAAAACGAATTTGTAGTTCGGTTCAGTTTTGGTAAATTCGGTTCGGTTATTTGTTCGGCTTGGTTGTTTTCGGTTCGGTTCGGTTCGATTTTGAATTTTGATTTATTCGGTTTTTTCGGTTTTTCTACTCACCCCTTGTATAAAGTTAGCACACCAACGAAGGGTGTAGCATAAAACATAAATAAATCCAAACAACATCATCAATATTTATTTTATTATGATTATTTATTTCACTTTGCGGGTTTAATCGGGTTTGGCTTGCCAAAGAGGCATCTTAATTCGCTCGCTTAATGCTTTCACTATTGGGCTATACAGCTGATATACATCATTACGGATCAATTAAGATCCGTTAGTGGATTACAATGGGTTGGACAATCAAAAACAAAAATAGATCATCAAAACCAAATTGTATTATCAATGGAGTTGTTTCTTACAAGTGAAACTAAATGATTTACAGAGAGAAAGTTAGAAAATCCAAATCTAAGCTAGCTAGAAATGAAAATACAATTCGGTATTTAAACTGAAAGTTGGTGGGAAAAACTGTTAGGTTCAGTTAAAGAGAAACTCACGTGCACCTCACGTAGCAAGTCTAGGACTTTACACGTGCACCTCACGTGCCACCAACTAACTAACAGCTTATGACTAGCTTATTATCAGGAGCTTGTGACTAGCTTTTATCAATCCATCCCCCTCAAATTGATCTTGTCCTCAAGATCTTTAAAAAACTAAAGCTGAAGGACTAAAACTGAAGCTGAAGGAAGATGCTGAAGCTAAAGGACTAAAGCTGAAAGTGAGGAAATTTCTTTTGTATCTCTTCAATAAGTTCCTATGTGGCATCCTCTTTTGACCCATTTGCCCACTGAATTAACATAAACATAGTAGCAACATTGCCTTTCTTGGACATCCTTCTATCCAATATAGCTACAGGCTCCATCAACAAGACACCATTAGGATTACAAGCTGGTAGAGTACCACATTGAGTAACTGGGCTTCTGCATTTCTTTAGCTGAAAAATGCGGAAGATATTATGAATTTGAGCTGAAGTAGGCAACTTCAGTCTATAAGCAACTTGTCCAACTTTATCTTGAATCTGAAATGGACCATAAAACTTGGGTGACAACTTATGGTGTTTGCTTTTTCTGACTGTTATTTGCTTGTGTGGTTGCAACTTCAAGTATACCCAATATCCCACTTGAAATTCTCTATTTGTCCTCTTTTGATCAGCTAACTTGCAGACTTCAATTGCTTCTTCTCTAGCTGATAAAGTTCTATCTACAGCTTCCACTTTGCTTTCTCCTCCCACATAAGGCACATGGATAGATGGAGTTTGACCATAGACCATTCCATAAGGTGTAGTATTAATAGCAGAATGATGATTGGTGTTGTATCACCATTTTGCCAATGATAACCATTTCATCCATTGCTTTGGTTGCTCACCAGACATGCATCCTAGATAGCACTCTAAACATCTATTGACTACTTCAGTTTGGACATCTATTTGAGGATGATAAGAGGTGGACATGTGGAGTTTGACTTTCAATAGCTTGAACAATTCTTTCCAAAACATGCTCAGGAATACTTTGCCTCTATTAGAAATAATAATGTTTGGCAATCCATGTAACTTGTAGATATTATCCAAAAACACTTGAGCAACATCAATGGCAGTGAAAGGATGAGCAAGAGGGATGAAATGAGCATACTTACTCAACTTATCCACTACCACAAAAATGATTGTCTTACTTCTGAGACTTAGGCAACCTTTCTATAAAGTCCATGGAAATGGTTGACTAAATAGTAATAGGTAATGGTAAATGTTGTAACAATCCTGGATAAGCAAGTAAGTCAAGCTTGTACCTTTGGTAGACATCACATTCCCTAACCATTTATTTAACATGCTTCCTCAATATGTTCCAATAAACACACTATAGATCTTACTGGTTGTTTTGACCCCTGAGTGACCTCCAACTGCTCCTTCATGAAATTGTTGGAGTAATTCAGTTCTCAAAGGCTGATCATTGCCTACCACAAGCTTCCCTTTCCTTCTTAACTCTTGATTAGCCTAAGTATAAGAACCTTTAACAGCTTGGCCTTGCTTCAAATTTTCAATTATTTCCTTAAGTTTCAAGTCTGTTTGCCAACTATCCACAATTCTTTGGTAAATAGCTAAGTCAAAGAGGAAGAAATCATGTTAAAGAGCTCACTGGAAGACTGCAACCTGGACAATGCATCAACAGTGACATTTTCTACCCCTTTTTTGTATTGAATTTAATAATCAAAGCCCATTAATTTTGGTAACCACTTCAATTATGTAGGAGTATACATCCTTTGATCTAACAAGTATTTAAGATTAAATTGGTCAGTTTTAATCTTAAAATGTCTGTCCAACAAGCAACCTCTCCATTTCTCCAAACCATAAACAATAGCCAAAAATTCTTTTTCATAAGTGGACATAAGCTGGTGTTTAGCAGAGAGTATGTTACTAAGGAAAGTTATTAGATGTCCTTCTTGAAGTAATACAGCCCCTAATCCCACTCCCGAGGCATCTGTTTTTAGTGTAAATTCAAATCTAAGAACTAGAGCACTAATCATAGCTTGTTTGAGCTAAAGGAAAGCTGCTTTGGATTCCTCAATCCACACAAAGCTGTTCTTCTTTAATAACTAAGTCAAAGGCTTACTAATGCTAGCATAACCTTGAATGAACCTTTTATAGTACCCTGTCAGCCCCAAAAAACCTCTTAATTGCTTCAGGTTAGTAGGAACTGACCACTGAGACATTGCTGTGATTTTTGCTGGATTAGTAGACACTCCCATTGCTGAAATAACATGTCCTAGGTATTCAACCTTGTCAGTTCCAAACACACATTTGCTCCTTTTGGCATAAAGTTTGTGATGTCTTATTATTTCCAACATTGCCTTCAAATGTAAAGCATGATCCTCCACTGTTTGGCTATAAATGAGGATATCATCAAAGAAATACCAACACAAATATCCTCAATTGCTTTTTAAAGACTTCATTCAATAAAAATCCTAACAAACCTATTTGATCTATCAATTTATCCTTTTTCTTTTATTTTAACTTGATCTTAGTATTTTGATTCTTTTAATCATATCACTATCTCAGATTCTGTTTGATCACTAATTTAAGGGTTTTTGGTGTTTATTCATATTAGTGTTTTTCAAAAATCAGTCTTATTAAACCCTAACTATTTTTCTTCATGCTCGATCCTATAGGTTAACCATTGTATCATGTACTGATTTCTCTATCTGTGCTTGATCTTTTGGTTATTCCTATCTGATCGCTAGGGTTATTTGATTTTAGGGTTTTGATTTTCCCAAATCGTATCTAGGGTCTATATTGCTTCTGATCGAGCGGTTTTGGTTGTGTTGCTACCACTGTCACATTGTTTAATATATCACCAGGCCGATATTTGGGTTTGACTATCATTCTGTTCGAATCTTCAGTTTTACGATCTATAAGATCCTTTAGGTTTTGTGGGTTGATTTGGTTCTACAAGACGTGCTTGTTTGTTTTTCTTTATTGTGGGTTAATTTTGAAGGCTGGGTTAATTAAACTATACGTGCGTAAGGTTCTTTGATTGTGTTAGTAATGGAGCGTGGTTTTCTAAGCCAAAAAGGGAGTGGGGGTGGGAGAGGTGTTAAGGAGAAGCAAAGTTTGATGGCGGATAAGGAGAAGAGTGGTGACGAACCATCTGCTAACAAGGATGGTGTCGCACCATCTGTTAAGGTTCCGTCTGGGACAGTTCTAGTTCACAAGAGGAGAATTCGGTTAATGCCGGTCATGATAATCAACATGATGTGAATGCTAGGGAAACACCAAGTAACTTTACTGCGGATCCGAACAAAGGTACTTCTTATGCTAATTTATTTACTAGTGAATCGACTAGGAAGGCGTTGAATTTTCGCACTTTATTTACTCCGGGGGAAACAAGGTTGATGTGGTTGTTTTGGTGGAGTCTATTAGAGCCATTAGTGCACAATTTACTAATACGGCATATGGTTTCTTTTTGGGAAAGCGGGTGGCTTATCCCGTTGTTGCTAATTATGTTAGGAACACTTGGGGTAAATATGGATTGGTTAAATCAATGCTTAACTCGTCTACCGGAATACTCTCTGTCCAGTTTAGTTCTATGGATGGTTTGGATGCAATGCTTGAAAATGGTCCATGGTTTATTCGTAATAATCCACTTATTCTGTAAAAGTAGAATCTGGATGTGAACTTATTGTAAGAAGATGTGGTTATTGTTCCGGTGTGGGTAAAACTTCATGGTGTCCCTGTGACTGCATTTAGTGAGTATGGTTTAAGTGCCATTGTGTTACCCATAAGATTCTAGCCTAAACACACGATCCAGAGGTCGGGGAGGATGAAAGAGAAAGCTTGCCATATTAGATTAATGTAGAGAGAGAAAGGGAAGAGTGTGTGTTTCTAGAGAGAGAAGGAGAAACACACACTATGGGATGGTTACATTATTGATCCTCACCCCTCCTTGGAAGTAAGGAGGGGATATATATAGCCCTTGTGTCATCTAACTATGCTAACTTGACGTTTCTAGTCCTTATTCGACACGGCTATATTAAACAAGTATAATTCTGTATAAGTCGACATATTTTAAGGCTAACAATCTTCCCCCAATATGTGGACATACGGAATTACTTACAATGTTCCTAACAAGTACAGTTACAAACAAAATAAAGTCTTCCATAGTGCTTCCAATGCTGAAGATGACATTTGTGTCTTCCTGTCTTGATACTTGTACTTTAGCTTGGGTCTTCTGTGTCTTTACTTGTTCTGAAACCATTATAGTATGCATGAGTTGGATTAACTTCCCCCCAATTCATGCAGCATGTCTTGAAAAGCTTTTTTCATACACTCCTTTTTGGCGAAGTTTATCAGCTTCCCCTCAAACTAACATCCGTATATTAAGCAGATTCTGAAACTTTGATGTAGTTCGAATGCTCTTTTAACATTGACATTTAAAGTGCACAATGAAATTTTGTAGAAGAGTCAGCCAACCACACCAACTAATGTTGTTTCTATACTGTATCATGACATTTGGTCTTGGTGAATATCCGTTCGGGGGTACATGCGAGAAATCAGCAACAAATCTTCTCACTTGTGTAGAATACTTGATGTGCGGTCGTCGTAGGACTTCTACACGAGAAGTTTTACAACTCCCTACGCAGTGCACCTAATCGTTGTAGTGTAGTATAGGCAAGACTCGTGGTTGTTTATCGTTCATTCGAGGAATAGGTTGGGAAGGCTTGATCACGGTCTAACAGAATTCTAAGGGTTGAGAGAAGATTATTTTTGTATTTTTATGTTTTATGGAAAGCAAGTAAATCATATAATTGGAGAGAGGTTTGGTTTTAGCTATTTAAACTAAATATATTAACTACACTACTGGTGATAACAATAAGATAAAAGACTGTGTTTATTTAATCATGTATTACTTCCTAGACTGCTTCTCCTAGTGTTGTTGCCTTGTCACACTTGTGATGATCTGTGTAACTATTTCCTAAAGCATGAACGAATTACACGAACCCGCCGTCTACTTAGTATGCCGCTAGAGCAACGCACATGCAAGGTAGTATGAAGACTATTACACGGCCCCTAGGAGTACACTAAGTGCATGTGAAATATATTAAGAGTGGATCAACCATATTAGGGGGCAAGGTAGTATGAAGACTATTACCCGATGGTATCCTTTCTACACAATCACGTTTCCCTAGACATATCAACAGCGATGCAGACAAAAGCTGGTTTTCTAAGACCTAACGTGCACATCCATCACAAGAAGCAACACCACTAAGATCTACATTCTAGGTTTCATACAATCATAAATAAACACAATAGGAGGTTTAGCCAAGCATGTTAAAGATAAAGCAAGAACAATAAATCAAACAACACATAGACATATTGAATGATTAAGTAAACCTTACTTGATTAAAACATGAATTGGAAGAGGTACAATAGGGTTTTTAGGCCCTAAAATCGTCTCCTACAGCTGCTAAACGAACTAGGGTTCATACCCTCTTTTTATTCTAAAGTTACATACTCAAAACCCTAAATTCGGGTTTGTATATATAGGAAAAACGTTGTGACGGCGTCACGTTTTAATCGTGACACCGTCATGAATAGAATATTCTAGATATTAGGCTGGGTCGTGGTACTGTGACGCCGTCTTGAGATATGGTAACGTCGTCTTGATCTTCATAGTGACGGCGTCACGTTATATTTGTGGCGCCGTCTCCAGCCACTGTAGAGACATTCTTGATAGACAGTAGTGTAGGTTAGTCTTGTCCGTTTCTTCTCCAAATGAGCCCAAGTCACGTGTAATTCTTCCAAATGTCTTCCAAATGCGAAATACCTGAAAAGGAACAATTAAGTACCTATTTTGGGCATAAATGCATGATTTTGGGGGTTAAACGACCCTGAAAAAGTGTATAAAATGACACCTCATCAATACTTCACACAAACCATATTAAGTAAAGTAGAATAAACTACTTCCCCCTAGAAATTGACCTGATTACATCAAAGTATCAAAGTACACGTATTCCCCCAATGTTGAGGTCTTCTTTGATCACCTTAATGTTGACGTTCTTGATGGAGGTTATCTTGGTTTGACTTTATCTCCCTTGATGTTGAAAATATGACTTTTGAGCTTTGCCTTCTTTTGTCTTGTCTTCGTCTTTTCTTGTTTATAACGGCTTTGTTCATCCATGCTTTGTGATCTTGATCTTGAGCCTTTGTCTTTTGACTTTGAGTTCTTGAGATCTTTAATCTTGCATCATCTCCTTGACTTGAATCATCTTGTTTTGACTTTCTTGATCATCTTGTACCCTTGACCGACATGCTCATACTTATTGCATTCTTGTTTGACTTATATAAACATAAGACTAACAATCTTTCCCAATAGACTATTCTTTATTTGACTTTGAAGCTCTTTGATGATGAGGAAGTTTAGTATCAACAATCTTGATGTTGAATGATTGACTTTGAAATCTTGAGTATGAGCATGTGTCAATGAATCCGAATTCGCTGGTACAAGATTACAACACCGACGTTTAAATCTACATTTAAAAGGTTAGTGATAAACAACAGATATGGACGGAAGTGTCTTTGTCACTTCGTCGAATACGGTTGCAATAACCATGGTTCCCCGTTAATCAGTATAAATACTGCCTGTGATCAGATAGAACTCATATGAATCTTCTTGACAGGGTTTCGCATCTGTACTAGCCGTTCTCGTTACCGTAGCGTATCAAAGCAGACAACACGGTAAGAGTGAATCAGATAGTTACTATCTTTCTGATTAAGTCGTCAATTCATATACTAGACCAAATCGATATCCAGTTCGCACAAACTTGATTCGTATAGAATCTTGCAAGTCACCTACCGCAGAGCTGTTTGAGATTGACTTTGGAAGGATTTTCATTCGTCAGTATGAATACTAAAGAGTATCACTCTGAATGTTCTGGCAAGATCTCAAGGATAATGCGTAGGACTCTTGTTACAACTTGTGAACTTTTTGGTGTTCAACAAGTGTATTTTTAACATTGTGTCCTAATGAGATTTATAATTTGATCTCTTCTTGGCTCTAGACTCAATTTGTGCACTTTGGTTTTAGTACTCGGAGGTTGGAGCTGACTGCCACCTATTCAATATTAACAATCTCGGAGTGAGATGTTAATAGATAATGTGTGTATCTTCGTGACAAATGAGACAAGTCTCTTTTGAGAGAAACTCGAATGGCTATGAAGGGTTGTGCATTGCATCACTAGGTCTATGACGTCTTTCTTCAATACCAACAATCATCCTTGTAATTTTGATAGATTATGTATTAACCCGGTTTCTGCCTAAGTTGTGTGGAGGGATTCTTTCTTTTTACCCATTATCCATACATTTCTTTTTAATTCTTCAACCCCTTCAATGCTTACCAAGACGTTATCACTAACACCTTGTTGTGATTGTTCCAGTGTTAGCTCAACCTTAGTCGGCATTATTCCCATTTATCATTCATCTCCAAATCATACATAAGGACTTCTAATTCTATCTATGGAATGTCCATGGGTAGATCCCTCGGCATCTGGTCAGATCATAGGACTTATACCTAACCTTAACCACCTTATGACGCCATCGACGGCGTGCGTTAATTGGTTGTTGGGTATATAGATCGAACCATAAAACCTTTGACACTGACATTTTGAAATACTCCCCCTACACATGTGCTCCGAGATTCAAAATTATTTTGCACATGAAGGAAAGAGTGGCACTTAGAGTCTTAAAGATCACATTCTTCTATATCACATTTTAATCACATTTTCTTCCCTTATTTAAAATAATAAATCTCTTATATTTGAAATACCAATTTATTAAAATTTATGACATCAAAAATTCCATTGGGAGAAAAATTATACCACGATATTGCATGAATTCATTTTTTCTGATAGTTCCCCTTCAACACAGTATGTGGGATACCACTAATTTTTTAAAACTTGACATTACGAGGAAAAAATGATATGTCACCATAAATATGTTGAAGACGGAGTGAGATGCCTTAGTGAACAATGTATATTATTAATTGACATTATAATTTCCACATTTTAATTTCACGAAATGATTTTGGATACACAAAATTAACATTTATGAGATGTACCCAAAAGACATTAAAGGCTTTGGTTTTCTAAAAGCTCCCTCTCAAAAATTGATCCATATAAATATGACATTTTTGAGAAAATTGATACCACAATTTTGGAAAAGTATGTGAGGAGGGAGTGTTGAACACCCAGTTTTGAAAGATACCACTTGTTATGCAAATGATTTGACATTTAAAGTTTTTCTTGAAAAATTGTGTTCAACGATTTTGAAAAACCTTATAGAAGACTTCTCTTCCATTTTTAAAGTAAGCGCACTGAAGCGTACACTTCCCTAACAGTTGGGTCCGAGTTACAGTCTGAAGTAACTGTAAGCCATTGTCATGAGCTCAAAACTATTGAATGTTTTGTATAGGAGCCCAAGACTTGAGAAATTTGACTTTCTCGTTGACAGAATAAGTTATCTTTAAAGATACACTTTCCTTACATTGAGGTCCGAGTTATGTACTGATTTGCACATAAGTCAGCTAGAAAATTTAGAATTGACATGTTTTAAAACGTTTGAACTCTTGCTCGAACTTCATTTACATACCCGTGTCAATGTTAATCGACATTTCTAGGTACGTAAATGTTATCGATTCCAAGAGACATGTCGAGAAGATTCTTTTTGGTATTTTGAAATTTTTTGATTTTGTATTTTGTTTTTCTAGATTTTATATTTTTGTATTTTCTTTTTTTTTGGTTTTATATTTTTGTATTTTCTTTTTCAAAAATATTTGTAAATGAAAATAAAGAGAAAAATCAAAAATATTTACAAGTTTGATGTTTGATAAATCAAGCAGATTCATTTGCTAGAACCTCCAGTTCTTCTGGAGTCAAACATCTCATACCGAGTCGTCTGATGATATACATATTGTTAGCCTTAAAATATTTCGACTTATACGTGATATTTGAAGATTGTTAACCTTAAAATATATCGACTTATACGGAATTACACTAGTTTAATATAACCGTGTCGAATAAGGACTAGAAACGTCAAGTTAGCATAGTTAGATGACACAAGGGCTATATATATCCCATCCTTACTTCCAAGGAGGTGTGAGGATCAATAATGTAACTATCTCATCGTGTATGTTTCTTTTTCTCTCTCTAGAAACACACACTTTTCCCTTTCTCTTTCTACGTTAATCTAATATGGCAAGCTTTCTCTTTAATCCTCCCTGACCTCCAGATCGTGTGTTTTAGGCTAGACTCTTATGGGTAACAATTTGCATCAAAGCCTAGGAGGAATCCGTGTTTATGGTTTGCTTATTTTTGGTTTGTTCATGGTGTATTTGGTTCGAACAACTCAAACCGCACATATAAGCTTATTTCAAGCTTATTTGTTGTTGTTTTGGATAATCTGTTTGTACTTTCATCATCTACATGCTTATTAGGAGCTTATTCAAGTAACAAACAGCTTATTCGTACATAAAAATCCGGGTTGTAGTTTAAAGATTAGCTGAATATGTATGAAGATTAGCGGAATATGTATAAAGATTAGCGGTTTGTGTAAAAAGATGATGATTCGCAGTTTATGTCATGCAGAATAGCGGAATGTGTTTGAAGAATCGCGGTGTGTGCAAAACAGGTCGCGGTTTATGCGAGATTCCTTGGTCGCGGTTTATGTTTCAGATTCAGTCGCGGTTTATTTTCCAACTTTTGGTCGTGGTTTATGACAAATGCATAGGTCACGGTTTATGTCAAGTATTGACAGCGGTTTATGACATTTTTAGGAAAAGAAACTATGCCAAATTTAAAAAAAACACACGGAACATGTCTATCACAAACACCAAAGCAAAACACAACACTTAATCCTAAAACGATGATTAAAGATTCACTAAAACATCAAAACGGCTATAGATTTGGATCTTAATGTCAAGTGATCACGAAGTTGATTGGTATCCCTTATTTGAAATTGAAGTGGGTTTCACGAAGACGTCTACTTATTTCATCATCGAGACTTCCTTCTACTTTCTACCCCTTTTCTTCAAACCTAATCTATCGATTGATGACTTGCTTGAACGTATACAATTATGATTGAGACTTGGATTATCTAGTTATACCCGATGTAAGGAGTTACATTGTAGTACTCTCGGGTTATAGCTACCACTTTAAGGAGTTACATTATAGTACTCACGGGTTATAGCTACCACTTTAAGGAGTTACATTGTAGTGCTCAGTGTCACATGCATATGCATATGTGGATATTTTCAAGAGGTGTTGTACTTTTCATATACTTTGTGATTGGGTACAGGGTACTTAGAGGCTCTCTTCTGCACTGTTCTTCAATCAACAACAATGCAAGCATAAGTAACAAATTTGGGAAATGTTACTTCATTTTCAGTTTTGGTATATCGGGTTTACTTCACTAAGTGGTCATAGCAATAGCCGACAGAATACGAGGTTGGTAAGTTTGCCAGAGAGTCTAAAGGTTGAGATGTAATCAGCAATTCTCACGGGATATTTGAAGCTACAGAACATCAATGGTATTTCACAATATAAGTAAAATCTTTCAAAGTTCTTCAATGTCATTCACAACTTTTCAAGATGTTTGCTTAAGACAAGAACATCTCGAGAATATAAGCGTACACATCAATGATGCTTCTGAGAGTTCGAAACCATCATGAGGGAATACGTGTACTTTGATACTTTGATGTAATCAGGTCAACTTCCAGGGGGAAGTAGTTTATTCTACTTTGCTTAATATGGTTTGTGTGAAATATTCTACACAAGTGAGAAGATTTGTTGCTGATTTCTCGCATGTACCCCCGAACGGATATTCACCAAGACCAAATGTCATGATACAATATGGAAGCAACATTAGTTGGTGTGGTTGGCTGACTTTTCTACAAAATTCCGCTGTGCACTTTAAATGTCAATGTTAGAAGATCGTTCAAACTACATCAATGTTTCAGAATCTGCTTAAGATACGGATGTTAGTTTGGGGGAAGCTGATTCAGAAACTTTGCCATAAAGGAGTCTATGAAGAAAACTTTTTAAGACATGTTGCATGAATTGAGGGGGGGAGTTAATCCAACTCATGCATACTACAATGGTTCCAAAACAAGTAAAGACACAGAAGACCCAAGCTGGAGTACAAGTATCAAGACAGGAAGATACAAATGTCATCTTCAGCATTGGAAGCACTATGGAAGACTTTATTTTGTTTGTAATTGTACTTGTCATTGTAAGTAATTCCGTATGTCCATATATTTTGGGAAGATTGTTAGCCTTAAAATATGCCTACTTATACGGAATTACACTAGTTTAATATAGCCGTGTCGAATAAGGACTAGAAACGTCAAGTTAGCATAGTTAGATGACATAAGGGCTATATATATCCCCTCCTTACTTCCAAAGAGGGGTGAGGATCAATAATGTAACCATCTTATAGTGTGTGTTTCTTATTCTCTCTCTAGAAACACTCACTCTTCCCTTTCTCTCTCTACATTAATCTAATATGGCAAGCTTTCTCTTTAATCCCCCGACCTCCGGATCATGTGTTTTAGGCTAGAATCTTATAGGTAACACATTGCTACTAAGCTTGGTACTCCTTTGATGCTTGATTCTTATACACCTGACATGTGCATCCAATCTTTCTTATACATCTGACATGTTCATCCAATCTTAGGGTAGGTTAAGCTATGCTAGAGCTTTGATTGAGGTTCGGGTTGATGTGGAGTTAAAAGATAATATTATGGTGGCTATGCCTAAACTTGTTGTGGAAGGATTCTATATGTGACCTGTTTGTGTTGAGTATGAGTGGAAACCTCCCAGGTGTGCATGTTGTAAGGTTTTTGGTCATGTTCATGCTGAGTGTCCCAAGTATACAGACTTGTATGTGGTGAAGAACATGAAGAAGCCTGGCCAAGCTCTTAGAGGTGTTCTGGTTGGTCCTAAGGTAGGATTTAAACCGGTCAAACAAGTGTTTAGACAGGTTTCTAAAAAAAACAATGTCAACACTAGTGGTAATAAGAAGAAAGATGCGGTTGTGGAGCCTACAATAGAGGTTAGTAATTCAAACCCATTTGATGTGCTGAATTCGGTTAAAAACGATGTTGATTTGGGTACAAATGGTGGGACTTCAAATCTGGCTAGTAACAAGCCTAATTTTGGTGGATCTTTGTCTTGGAATGTGGAGGCTAGTAGTACTAATACTACGCCTATTGTTGATAAAATTGATAAGTATGAAAAACTTATTATTGATGAGAAAGTTTCCCTTGTGGATGTGAGGGTAAACCTCTAAAAAAGGTTTCTTAGCCGGATGATCATGATAGTGAGGATGAAGTGGAATCAGTTGATAATGATATGGCACGTTTTATGGCTTCAGAGAGGGTGGGTTTTGGCACTAATAGTTTGCTGGAACAATGGAGAGATACTTATGAGAATTATGATTACGATTATGACCCATACGATGATGATATGTATGAAGGACAGGAAATTCTTGACAATATTAAGTCTATTTGTGATAATTTGGATATCACTATTCGAGGTCGCAAGAAGAAATAGTTTACATAAATTATTGATTATTTTGTAGTCTAGTCATATTCTGTACCTTCCTTTAAGAAAGTAGTTTGCATGTGTGATTCACCCTCATCCATTGTACTAACTATTTTTTGGAGTAATAAAATTTACCGAAAAAACCCTTTACCAAAAAACGATTTCATTCATTAGGGATTGGAAAGTAGAGGGAGCATTAGTCAACCCAAATGGCATGACTATAAACTCATAGTGTCCTTTATGTGTTCTGAATGTTGTCTTAGCTATGTATGCATCATGCATCCTTATTTTATGGTACCTAGACCTTAAGTCAAGCTTGGTAAACCATTGTGATCCATAAAGCTCATCAATAAACTCTTCTATAATAGGAATTGGGAGTTTGTCTTTGATTGTTTGCTTGTTGAGCTATCTATAATCTACACACATTCTCCATGAGTAGTCTTTCTTCTTGACCATTACAATAGGAGAAGAGAATGAGCTATTGCTCTTTTTAATGACCCCTTCTTCTAAGAGTTTTACAACCATTCCTACTATGGCATCTTTCTGAGTAGGAGGGTGTTTGTATGGTCTTATGTTTACTGGATGAGCTCCTTCTATCAAGGGAATTCGGTGGTCATGCTATCTTCTTGGTGGTAGTTTAATAGGGACATCAAAAACATCCTCATATGCTTCTATAACTTGCTAAAGCATAGGGTGAGTCGGAGTAGCTGAAGTTGCTTCTAGTTGCATACAAGAGCCTGCAGAGTTAGGAAACACACACATAACCATAGAATGAACTGAAGCTCTACTTGCCTTACATTTTTGTTAGAAGTCTTGGTATTCAACCAATCCAAATTAGATTTATGAGTTCCCCTGAGCAATACCTTCTTACCATTATACTTGAAATCCATCCTTAATTCATGAAAGTTAAACCTTATATCTCCTAATGTTGCTAACCACTGAATTCCAAGTACCATTTCGGATCCTCCCAAAGGTAATAACATCACATATGAGGTAAAAGTAGTGGAGCCAAACAACCATTTAAATTTCTTACATTCAGAGGTGGTGACCAAATTATTACCATCAGCCACTGTGACTACTAAAGGACATGTATTTCTTATGTGACAACCTATCTTTTTAGCCATGTTCTTATCCAAAAAACTATGTGTAGAACCATAGTCAATGAGTATATGAATTGTATGCTTGCCTACTGTACTAGTGACCCTCATGGTTTTAAAATTGGTAGTCCTAGTAAGAACATTTAGTAAAATTAAGGGTGCTTGCAAGTCCATCAACCCATTATCCACCAGTGTCTCATCTTCATCTAAGAATCCATCCTCTTCATTCTCATCTTCAGGCACTAGTACCAAAGAATATAATTGACCACTACACTTATGCCTTGGAACATATTTTTTATCACAATAGAAACATAAATTTTTAAGCTCTTTTTTCTGCACTCTTTTTGTAACAACCTCCTATTTTGGCCAGAAACTAGGGTGTTTGGCTTTGTGTTCACAATACCACTAGCATTTTTTGGAGTTTTCATCAAGGGCTTAAAAGTACTAGTTGAACCACTGTTATATCTTGAATTACTAGGGGTAAAATGAGTTTTATTCTTCTTTTTAACAGCATTCAAAGTGGCCTCTTCTAACTCCCATTTGTCAAACAATAGGCATCTGATAATGTTTTAGGCTTAAACAGTCTAACTCCTATTTCAATTTCAGTAGGAAGACCCTCCATGAACAAACTAACAGGATGATCTTCACTAACCTCAACTCTACTCAAAAGACTACACAAAGCATCCTCATATTCCCTAGCAGTGGTTTCATATTTCAAAATATTCAATTCAAATCATACCCATTATTAAATCTAGTCAGAATTGCTTGCTTATACACATTCCAAGTAACATTATCCCCATGTGTCCTAACAAACTGACTATGCCATGGCAATGCCTTATCATACAAATGAATAGAAATTAATGTTACCTTATCTATCTTAGGAGTCTGTTCTATCAGAAAGTATTACTCACATCTAAACACCCCCTTAACATCATCACCAGAGAATTTTGGAAACTCAATATTGGCCAATCTGCTATGATGCACTTGAGATCCTCTATTTCCCATTTGTTGGTTTTGCAAACTCAAAGCAGTGATGTTATTAGCCATTTCCTCCATTGACCTTTGCATAGTTGCTATAGAACCCTCAACCATTCCATCAATTGTCTCAGCCAAGAATCTCTTAGTTTCATCATCAAGAACCAAAGGAGAACCATTGGATGAATTAGGCAAAGTATTTCTAGTTGAAACCACCATTGTAACTAATTCAAGAACTGTATTAACTATCTAACTAACTCAAGAATCAAATGTTTCTCTCTGTTTGAAGAGTTGTACAACCAAGATGTATACAAAATGTTCTAACCTGATCAATTGATCATTAACAGTTAGAAGAACATATTTTGTGAAATGATGTACCCTAAACTACGTATTTGTGATTGGAAACAAGAATAAGAATCAAGATTTAAAAACGTATTTGAGAAATGAAACGTATTTTGAAAGAGAAAACTCTGTTTAATCAACTTTGATCACAAGTTATCGGAGAAGATGACCGAAAATTATACGGTGGATTTTGGTGATAGTGATGCCAGGAAAAGTGCTATGATATCACTCGATATACACCGCTAGGGATCAATTAAGTTCCGTTCGTGGATTATAATGGGTTGGACAATCAAGAACAAAAATAGATCATCACAACCGAATTGTATTATCAATGGAGTTGTTTGTTACAAGTGAAACTGAATGATTTAGGGAGAGAAAGTTAGGAAATCCAAATCTAAGCTAGCTAGAAATGAAAACACAATTCGGTATTTAAACTGAAAGTTGGCGGGAAAAACTGTTAGGTTCAATTGAGGAGAAACTCACGTGCACCTCACGTGGCAAGTCTAGGACTTTACACCTGCACCTCATGTGCCACCAACTACCTAACAGCTTATGACTAGCTTATTATCAAGAGCTTGTGACTAGCCCCAGCATCCACATGAAAAACAATTCAATTAGAAAATATGACTCATGTAGTTGGAAGTTTTTTTTTCTGGCCGAAAAGTAATTCCGTTGATATGGACCAAGAAGATCCTTGAAGTTACAATTGATAGAAGGCAAAAAAACCATTCCACTGATACATTGAAACAGTGAAACTAAATTGTGCCTACCAAATGCTTACTGTTGCACAAACCGACAACAAACCCGAAGTTCGATCGCGAGTTGAATCGAGCACAAGTAGCGTACACGAGAGACTACAAAGAACCGACAAGAATATGCACACGGTATACCCTCAAACACCCCTTTATTAAAAACCTAATAAAGCTTACAATTTGAGGAAGAAGAATGAATAACTAGCATCCCCCCTCATCTCTATTTATAAGGATGAGGGGGTAGAAAACTTTCCTAAATCGAATAGGAAACTCCTTGCCTTGCAAGGCAATCAAAACAATTCCTAGTTTTAGTCTAATCCTAATCTATATTACAATGTACACTTAAGTCCCTAAAATATGTTAAGTTTGCTCCTAATATTTAACAATTTCCACCTTAGGAGTAACACTTAAACATAACCGATACTCAGCATCTTTTCCTTGTGCTGGAACCTCGAACCAGAGACCACCTTGTCGACCAGGCATTGTACTTCAGTAATTTCCCTAGATTAGTTTCCATAGACTCCTTTACTTTCTTCTTTTCAGCAACATTACCCTCTGTACCCTCTTGACCAGGTACCCCGATTACCATAATGTTTGCCCTCACTTTTATACCGAGGTGTAACTCTTCCTGCTCCTTTACCAAGCAGTCCGTGTTTGTATTTTCTTCAAGTTGTCCTCCAACCGTCTTTGAGCTACTATAGCATTATCTTTACTAACCTGAAAAACCTCAGCTTCACGATCCTCTTGAGCTCCCTGCAGTTCTACCTCAAACCAAACATGTTTTTCATCTTATACTTCATGGACTCCTGTTTCAACACCAGGACCAAGTTGTTTGAACCCAACTTGTTTATGACCAAGTTGCTTGAACCCAACTTGTTTAGAACCAAGTTGCTTTAATCCAACTTGTTTTGAACCTCCATGCTTTTGTACACTAAAAGTCATCACTTTTGCCTCCAAAGTATACACACAGTTCTTTTTCCTGATCCCAGTCATCATAACCCGACAACCTTTGATCACCATGATTCTACCCATCTGCATCTTCACAGTATAACCCTCTTTTTTAAGAGTACCCAATGAAATCAAACTTCTTTTTAACCTTGAAACATACCTAACATCTTCCAGTATAAAGCTTGATCCATCAAGCAACTGTATCTTCACTTTTCATGTCCCTTTGATAGTGCATGTTCTGTTATCACCTAACTAAACCGAACTACAATCAACAACCTTAAAGTTATACAAGAAGTCCCTCATATGTGTCATATGATAAGACCACCCGAATCCATTACCAATTCAGTCGTCTCATCATTCCCGACTACCGCCAAGGCTTCTCTAAAGTAGGCGTTACCCTCATCATCAGAAGAATTAGAATCCTGATCACGTTTACCCTTCTTGACAAACCTACTTGACTTCTTCATTGGACAGTCTCTCTTCAGATGACCCTCTAAATGACATATGAAGCACTTGAGTTTACCAGTTCCACCCCTTGACTTAAACCGCGAACTTCTACCATAATGAGCTTTACATAAATGATCTGACCTTCCCCTTACATATAACCCGTCACCAGTTTCTTCCTTTGTGCCTTCAGTTCTTTTCTTCAACTCCCTTGAATTCGGAGTCGCCAGAACATCCTCTATTGTCAAGGATTCCCTCCCATACAACAATGTTTTCATAAGATGATGGAAACGATGTAAGTAAGATAAGTGCCAGATCTTCATCCTCAATCTCGATATCAATGTTCGCCAAATCAAGTATCAACTTATTAAACTCATCTATATGATCACCCAGTTTCGTACCAGGACTCATATAGTATGTGTACAGCTTCTTCTTCAGATACAGTTTGTTTGTTGAGGACTTAGTCATATACAGACTAGTCAACTTTATCCAAATTCCTGCAGCAGATGTTTCCTTGGTAACTTCCCGTAAAACCGGTCTCCTAAGCAAAGAATCAAGGTACTGTATGCCTTCTTCATCAAAGCAGCCTTTCGAACTGCTTCCATGTCCGCAGGTAATGTCTCTAATGCAGCATCACATCCCT
>BQNB010074542.1:0-31754 GCA_026074375.1 Tanacetum coccineum | reverse complement strand
AAAATCTGAAAATAAATCAAAATAAGCTAATAAGCTAGCTTATTATTCAGAAAATAATAATAACATAAGCTAATTCGCAAAAAAAATATATCAACAGATCAGTTGAATCTAACATGATGTTAATGAATTAAAGAATGATATGATCAATTGAAGAAGAAGATGATCGATTGAAGAAGACGATGATCAATAAATTAGATTGTTGTGTTAGTTAAGATAATCGTTAGTCAAAGAGAGAGAAAAAATAGATCGAAGCTAAACACACACTATGTGTGTGAATTAAATGAGACGGTTACTAAAAAAAATGCTTTTATATTGGACAAAATAGCCCTTGTAGTGCAAATTGAGAATTTAATCTCATTCATTGATGATATAAAGATGGAGGGTGGAGATGAGTCCCCCAGTATCCAAGAAAAGTTTGGTATCTAAATGAACTTAAATCTAAATGTAATTATAAAGAACTCTGAAATCAAGAAATGTATCATGCTTACCTCTTAATGTTAGACAATGAAACACGTAGGTTGTGATTTATTATTGACCAATATTTATAGATTACAAGGTAGAGTAAACCCTAGTGGACCCAAAGCCCACAAACAGGGCTTGGGCCTATTTATCCACTAATACTCCCCCGCAGTCCGAGCGGCGAAATCATGAAAGCTCAGACTGGAGTAGCAAACTAGAAAAGAAAACACAAAACATTAACGGAATAAAAGCATAACTTGTTGATGAAAGCTCACATTATCTTCAAACAGCAACAAAATCAAAGCGTCACACACGAACAGAAGCATCACATACATGGACATTAGTAGTTTTTGAAAAAAGCCGCCAACATGCAGAGACAAATCTTCAAGCGAACTTATAAACATAGATAAAACAAAGATTTTTTTTATACGTGATAACCCAAAGTA
Source organism: Tanacetum coccineum (assembly GCA_026074375.1). Lineage (NCBI taxonomy): Eukaryota > Viridiplantae > Streptophyta > Magnoliopsida > Asterales > Asteraceae > Tanacetum > Tanacetum coccineum. The sequence goes on along the minus strand of BQNB010074542.1, from coordinate 30,849 downwards.
TCCTGAAACATAAAGGATAACCCAAAGTATCCTAACAATCGTGTGGATTTGTGACCTAGCACAAATCACCAACACAAATAACAATCGTGTGGATTTGTGACCTAGCACAAATTACCAACACAAATAACAATCGTGTGGATTTGTGACCTAGCACAAATCACCAACACAAATAAAAATAAACAGACGATCGTGTGGATCTGTGACCTAGCACAAATCACCAACAAAAAAAATACAAGAAAAAAGATAAAGACTCAAGTTGCAAAGTGCAAATGTGCGCCGCACTTGCCAATTGTGCGCCGTACTTTCCCTCAAAGTCAAGGAATTAAAGACTTAGTCAAATTAGTGCATTAACTCCCTAAGTACGCCGCACATACAAGATTGTGCGCCACACTTCCTATCTGGTTACGAAGAATAAATGAAGTCATAAATACTATTGCATTAATACCCTAAGTACGCCGCACAAATACTTTTGTGCGCCGTACTTCGTCAATAAACATTAAATTACCTTCGCATTTAATCACCAAGTACGCCGCCCAATTTATCTTGTGCGCCACACTTCTCCCTTGAAATCAGCCTATAAATAGAGCCAAATTCTCACACATTTCATATCATCTCATACATACAACAATCTCCTACAATCCTTCCCCAAGCATAAACACCACTCCTTTTGAAGATTCAAGATCAAACAACCAAGAACGAAGAAGAACACCATACTAGTTTAGTGAAATAATGAAGTTTCTTATTGAATCAAGTTATGTTATGAACTACATAGGCATGAGAGGCTAATTCTCTTATGACTACTCGGTGAAGTTATGATAATGAATAATGTGACAATCCGTCAATTTCAGGTCGTTATTTTATTCCCGAGTATTAATTATATTTTTCATTTTTATGTTGAGATATGAACTCACGACTAACCGGGAGAATTAGGGCTTACATTTGTAATTTTACGTGACGTTTTCAAAGAACCGACCGACGAATTCCTACGTTAAATCATCGAAACGCTTATATTTTCAAAATGCCATAGAAATAATTTTATTACATTCGTTTTTATTTTTCGTGTTACGCGCATTTTTCGCATTTTACGTAAAATATTTACGAGCAATGTTTATAATTATTATTCGTCTTGTACCGTACGTAATTTAAAATTTTTAGAAAAGTAACCCGATTTTCGTAGAACTATTTTTATCTTGTTCATATCCATTCGTGTTCCGTACTTAAAAACAATTAAGAATAAACTAAATATACATAAAATAAGAAATAACTTAAAAAAAAAAAAACAAAAAAAATTAAAAAAATGGATAGTGGGTTGGGAAGTTCTATTTAGAGTCTCTCGTTTAATATTTACGTTAATACCCGTTATCCTTCAAACTACCTACCTATACATAAAATTTAAACCCTAAATACTAAAATTTCAATTTATAAAAATCAAAAATTGTCACTTAGCCACCTCCTTGTGGCGTGTCACAAGATGAAGCAAAGACTAGGACACTTGTCCTAGTCAAATGCATGTAATGCATGTTCAAAACATATAAAAGGCCACTTTGACCAACTAAAAACACACACATGACGACGTCAAAATCAGAATTTTCTCTCTCCCGCCCCTGGCACCCTTATACGCCAACCTAGCTCACCAAAAACACCAATTCTATTCAATTTTGAAGATCAAATATTAAAACACTCAATTAAACTAATTTCCCTAGTATGGTTATTGTATTTTTAGAGAGGTGTTAAAAGGGTTTTTCAAGAAGGGTTATATACATTTTGGGGCTGAAGTTATACAAGTTTTTATCAAGTCATTTTTGGTAAAGAAAAATGGTGATCAGAAATTATTTTGGGTGAAGAATCAAGTTTGAAGATTGAAGCTTGTTCTTGTTTTGATCATTTGAATCATATCAACATATTTCTTTGTGTAAAAATCTCATGAGTATTTGTTTTGTCAGTTTCTTTTATTTCAATTGTATATGTACATGAAATGATAATTTTGATGATCAAGTAATAAAAAAGGCTATGCATGATAGATCGATGTTTAATTATAGCTAAAATGGTCATCTAAAACAAGTTAAAAGATCATCAAAATTATGAGCTGTAAAATGGAACAGTAGATTCAAACAAAAACTCATAGGTTGAGAATAGATTTGATGACAAGAGGTCATAAATAAATCTCTTATGTACATTGGGTAAATTGGATGATTCCAAGAAAGTAAATAATGAATGAGTTATGGTCAAAACACTAAAACTAGTCAAATATGGACCTTGCTGTACAGATAGTGTAAAAAGTCATATTTGCGAACTGAATCATTTAAAAAGTGAAAACTATGGGTTTGTAGCTAAAGTCATGCCGATTCAAAAATCATTGGATTGGTCCAACCAACTTTTACCGGTTTGTAAATGGCGTTAAAAATGGTGAAAGTGAAATTTCAGTCCGAAACTGTAATATGACCTTTATGTATAAAAGTAACCCTATGTATATGTATGACTAAAAGATGTACTAAAATGAGTTTGAATCTGTAAATTGGACTTAAATATGAAGCCAAGCATATAAATATATAAATTATACAATTTTCGGTTTATAAATTATGACTATTTTCGTAAACACGAAAGTATATAGAATTTACTACTACCTCTAACAACTTTTAATATGTCAAGCGGATATTTTGTAACTAAACCCAGGTGGTAAGGCCCCACTTCTTGGAAATTTTAAAAGGCTAACAAACTGATAATAAAAGTATCTCGACCCCGAGAACCCGAAAACTTATAATAAAAGTCGTTTATGAGCTAAAATGGACCCGTAAGGCTTATTGGACCACTAGGCCCAATGAAACAAAATGGACTATATGGACTTAGCATTAGGCCCAACTCACTTGGACACTATAAATGGACTAAGACCTGGTCTTAAAATGATAATATCCATAAAAGAGCTTAATGGACTTGGTTAATGGGCTTAATGGGCTTTTGGGCTAATATAGACAATACTAGTTGAAATGGCTAAAAGTGGCAAATTAAAAATATGTAACGCTTATCTATAAATACTTACCTCTATAAACTTGATCATCATGTTAACTACATGTATACATATATATTTACTTTATTTATGAGTTTTCATAATTATTACCAACTAGAAACCTAAGACCCGTTACTAATTGTATAGGTCTTGGTTGATCGACTCGTCTACTCCCGAAGTTCTTATTCATATCGCTATTCTCTTCCACATCATAGTAGATCATGCCTCGCATTTTAATATAATGATATTTAATAAATAAGGATACTTTAATTGTTTTATAAACCCGCGAGTGAATAACATGCTTGTTTTTAAAAATAGAACACAAGGGACCCGAATGTATGCTAGTAGCTTTGATTATTATAAGTTAGCTTAACTCGCTAGATAAAAGACCTGCGGAAATCATGAATTGTTAATTGCCGGGAAATGGCATACGCTTATACATGAAATAGTACTATTTGGAGGCTGCCACCTCCAATCCGTGATGACTGGCTATCGTCAAGTGTCAGGAATATGACACAACAGATGCGTTGTATAAAGAATAATATGCACTTATAGCAAGGGTGTATAGTAGGCATACCTTGTTGCGAACCCTAACATATTGATATGGTAACGTTCAATGTCATGAGGCTTATAAATAATCCCCCGATATAACTTTGTTTGGCCACATCGTTATATTCTGATGAATATTGAGAAATGATACTTGTGTTCGGAAGTTTTATTGTTTATATATATAAACTCTATAGCATGTTTTATCTCAGGTCCTTGAAGGTAATTCGGCGATGGAGAATTTGGTTGTCGCTTATGGAAACCTAAATGTTTTGAAGGCCCATTAAATAAAAGTCATTCAAAGTTAATTTGCAAAAATGTTGTATGAATTATGAAACAATTTGGGACCTATGATGTAAACTTTTATTTCGAATGAATGTATTTAAAAACGTCTCTTTTCGAGTCCTTTTCTACGCTTGAGTTGTTGTATTAATACGTAGCACCCCAAAGGACCCTGCCGCTCATATATATGAAAATGGGGGTGTTACACACTGTCCGTTAAAGTGTTGTTTTAGGTAAAGTTGATAAAATATAAAATTAAAACTTGAATACTCTAAAATAAACCATACACGACACCACAATCAAGTTTTTGACGCCATTGCCAAGGAGTGAAATTTTAATCTTGACTTTTATTTAATATTTTGGTTTTTAACATTAGATTAACTTAACCCCTATGATTAGTGTAATTTAGATTAGTTAGTGTAATTTAGATTAGTGTAATATTCTATAAAATTTTGTATATTTATTTATAATTGTTTGCTCGTTTTGTTTGTGTGTTTGTTCTAATTATTTTCTATACACTGTTCTGGTCGATAACCTGATATGGCGTATTCACTCAGTTGGATACGGCGTATCTAACTTTCTTTACCAATCCAGCATATCCATTCAATATATTGATACGGTGTATTCAGTTTAATTGAATACGGCGTATCAATCGTCTGATACATTAACAGAGAAGATTTTCATACTCGAACCTAAAGCTTAAAATTCTATATACACCTTTTTTCCAACTGGTTCTACTGATAATTTTCTGGTTATTTTCAGTAACAATGACAAAGGTGATTAAGGGAAAGTTCAATAATCTTGGATTTCTCGAGATCAATGACGATTCGTTCGCTTGCAATACACAAGTTAGAACTCTTGGTTATGAATTCAATCGATTAAGCAGAATTCATAACAACTTGTTTACCTATGAAACTGAAGTTCCTAAACCTTCCTGACGCGATAAACAAACCAATAACCCAACACATAATGATCTTGAAGAATATGAATGGAAAATAAGTTATGATGAATACGAAAAGATTTATGCTGATGATGTGATCTTCATTAACAAAAGACTAGTAAAGCTTATTGATGTAACCGTGGAACAATGGTTGGACCTTAAATATGGGAATCATATGACAATGGATGAAAATATCAAGAAAGGGGTGATTAGTACATGGTTGATTAGAAGTTATAAGCTACAATTTAAAGAATACTTAGAGATCATGAAACAAAGGGACACGTATGCATATGATGTTGATATGGATTACGACCCGTCTAACTTGGTTTTCGCTAAATGGCTCGCCTCAAAATTTTACAACCATTTGGATATGGATTGGTACACAAAGAATGCATTATGGATTTATTGGGCACGAGGTAACGATGAAGTTGTACTTTCTCATAAAGAATATTTGGATCCTGGTGATGAAAATATAATTGATGAGGCTGAAGTTGCTGAAATCTTTAGGATCAAGACTAATGTATTTGACTTTGAGACACCTACATGTAGAGCTTTCAAGGAATTTAATTATCTTTTACAAATCGATCCAGATGTCCTTACTAAAGATATTAATAGATTTAAAACTTATGAAGAATATAAGGATGACTGGATATATGAGTGGAATGAAGACATACCATGGGTACATGAAAAACCATGGACAAACAAAGAAGTATAGGAGGAACCCACTCCTGTTGAACATTGTTGTGAACCATTTTTATTCAAGAATGGACATTCTGAGTGGCCAACTTGTAGTTGGAAAGATGACGGATATTGCAATGGTGGAAACTTTCCTAGAGCATTCAAATTTAGGAACACACTCCGATATCAAGATTTAGAGTGGTATGAAGCTTTGGAGGATGGAAAACTTAAAGAAGAAGCTTTATGAAACAAAGCCATTATGGATTGAACGATTAACGAGGAAGAAGAATCACTTGACGAAACTCAGAGAAAATGGGACGAATATGAGAATACCACCCACAATAATGAAGAAAGTGGTGTTTACAATGATGAAGAACATGAAGATGGAGAAAGACGCAATAATAACGCTCATTATGCACCAGTTTGCAAGATTAGAAGATTTGAGATGATCAAGTATTCATTTGGACAAGATGAGGAGTATGTTGCCATATAGGAATGTGAATGCGATGATTTGACAAAGACCAATGAAGATGCATGCCGGGCATACCAAGAGATCTTTCGTAGCATGGACAAAGGATGGGTAGTGACAAGAGCCGAGTAAGGAAGTTGAAGAAAAAATCTAACTTAAAGACTAACTGAAAAAAGTGCTTCTCGAGAGACAACCCATACAGTTTTTATTCATTTTTATCGAGTCTATCTTCCCAGACATCAATATGGCGTATCCACTCATACGACGTATTGAATGTCTGGACGTTATCAATCCTTTATTTTTTTTCATTTAAAACTTTATCGTCAGATTTGTCTATACGACCTATTCATGCACATGATACGGTGTATTTTGCAGACTGACTCGTATTGATACTTTTTATAGGTTTTTCTATACAGCGTATCCTGGTTTTTTGATACAGCGTATTGACTGACTATACAGTTTATTTTTTAATTTTTTATTAACCGTAGGATACCCGAGATAGGATTTTGCATGTTTTTCCTATATTTTGTACAGAACCTCGCTGGAAGAGAAATCGACAAAGTTGGTGAAGTATCAATCATCTGGAATCCTATGTGTATTGTAGTCATGCTGGTATCCAGACACATTTACAACACACATTTTTGCTCATAAACTCAACTTGGAGAATCTACCGAGCAAAACATCAGGGGAGTTTCTCGTTCTAGTTCTTTTAATCTCTTGTTTTTAACATTTTATCTATACAAAGAGGACGTTGTATAATTTAAGTAGGGGATGTGAATTAGAACGTTACTTGTCCTATTTTTCACACTAAAATGCTTAATTTATGCTCAAATTAAAAAAATCAAACATACTTTTGTGAAATTACAAGTTACATAACCTGCACACATAAACCTTATTAGATATTGTGAGGATTCAGCCTTATCCGTTTCCAAATGTTTACCTAAATCCCACAAAAATGTGAGTGTGCCAGTGATGTTGTAGACTTTAGAACTTGGCTTGGTATATCTATTCGAGGCCACAATAATGAGTACTATGGATTTAGATGGAGTAACTTGTTTAAATTGGTAAATTTCTAGTATTACACCAAAAAAGCCTTTATATGCTGTTTTATTAACTAACTACACTATTTAGTTAGCCCCCATATAAACCTTTTGTTTACTCTCATTTTAAGAGTAAGATATCCCTAGAAAAACTAGTAGAGCCAATCCTTTAGGATAACACTAACTATTTTTTCATTACACCTTTACACCTTAGCCTACCTTGTTAGATTAAGTCCATTTATTAGTTTCTAGATTGCTTAAAGTGTAAAGTATGTATTTCTGGTGTTCTGTATCATTTTCTATCTCTGGTATGGTTGGGAAATTTGCACATTGCAATAGGAATGTAAAAAGTAGTCAAAACTCATGTATTTTTACTACCATCACATTTATTGGTACGTCTGAAGAATGAAGAATCATGGAAGAAATTTTCAGGAGTTATTATGATCGTGAAGATGGTGAAAGTACACCGAGATTCGTAGTATAGTATGTTAAAAAATCAAAAAAATTAGAAAAATTGCAACAAAAAAAGAGGAGGAAAGTTTGAAGATAGTCGGTTCGTTAAAGCTTAAACCGATGATATTATTTGAAGGATCGATTATTCATTTATACGTAATTATAAATCAACAATGTAAAGTTTTGTATAAAGTGGTAGATATCGCCACTTGTCTTTGTAAAAGTATGTATAGTATGGGATGATTGGGAGTTGACCGTTACGGGATCGCCAATTTAGGTTGTTGTTTTTGATCTATGATCAAGACGTTTGTGTATATAGTTGTGTCTTAATCATGGTGACGATCGAGAAAAACTATCTAACAACTTGTACCTTATCTGTTTGGACTTAATCTATTTGTTTCATAAATTTTTATTTAACAACAATTTATTTCCCTTTCCTAATGATTAACCTTAGGTTTTACTCGAATGAGGATGTGATTGAATCATGCATGTCTATTCTATCATTACGGCCATGTATGTGTGATTCAGCCACCTTGTTGGTTTATTACTTTTGGTGAAAGTTAGAAGATCCATACCCTGTATCACTCTACTAGTCCTACTCTTTAGCTTATTTGAGATGGGAGTGAGCAGTCACATGTGTCTATCCTATCGTTATGGGTGTGTATGTGTGGTCTTTGTCGCCCTTCTGAAATATTGGTATCGTTAGAGATTAGATAAAGTGATCAAACCCTTATAAGCCTTATAAAATAAACCCTATTTATCTTTATAAACTTGTTACTCCTTAGCTCTAGTGGTGGAAATGTGTATCCTTGCCAAGCTTATGATAGAATACTCATCACGACTGAGCAATGGAGCGAATTAGTTACATGTTACCACATAGATTAGTTGAGTGATTTGAGTGTTTTCATCTTCCTATTTCGTGAGGTGTTTCGTTGTGTACTTGTAATTGATCAAATAAATGCTTCACGGAAAAAAATCCTTAGTGATACATTTTTATAAACTTCTAAAGGTAACTTGAGGACAAGTAGGATTCAAGTGGGGGGATATTTGATAACATCAAATAACGTCACTTTTATAGCATCATTTATCCCATGTAAATAATCCATTTTGTATAATTATTGCATGAATTATTACTTAATCATTAATATTTGAGATTTGTAGTAATTATGGAATAATTGGTAAAGATTAGCAAAAAGGCACGCATTCTAGAGATTAAACGAAGACATTTGAAGATTACTATTCTGACATCCTATACGCCGTATCCATCAAGGAAGATACGGCGTATATGTGCCTGCACTTCACAAGAAACCGCGAAGATACAAAGTCTAATACGCCGTATCTAGGAAACATTTATACACCGTATTCAATATAAAGTAATAAAATATTCTATAAGATATCAAACATGGTCTCTACTCTAAGAAACCCCCATACGTCGTATCCATCTATCTCGATACGCCGTATCGAGCAAATTCCAGACAGTATAAATAGAAAACCTAAAAATGGGTTTTCAGTGTGCTTGATCATATTTTCAATACCTTAACCACAAAAATTGATTTTCAAAAGACAAGAAGAGAGCAAAGGAGGTCAAGCAAAGCTACTAATTCTATAGGAAACACCTTGTAATCTCCTATACTCTTGGAATCGTTTGATTTTTGGTATCATTTGTTTAACTCGGTTAGTTTACCATGGTTAGATTATTACTTTTGAATTGATTATGATGATTAAGGGCTAATACCCTTAGGTATTAGCCATTATTATAAAGATTTAAATGGTTGGTTTGTTTATATCGAATGCTTAATTTATCGTTGATTGCTTGTTTATGTTTATCAATTTATACTTGTTTACGTGCTTTTGTATGTGACATATCATTCAACTAGATCTAGTGATACTAATCAAGTTAGCTAGATGCCGGGATGGCTCTCCATATTGTGATTTATATATCTAGATCAATAGGACCACAATTAATGCCCTATCTTTACCTTTGCAATATGTGAACAAGTTGGACTAGTAGGTGACCTAGGATCAAAATAACGTACTGATTCTTTTGGTAAAGACCTGGACAGTGGACTACTAGAATATAAATTGCCATTAAGCAGTAAGTAGGTAAAGTCTCTATGAGCTAGAGTTTAATAGGATCACCATTATTAATCACCTAAGATAGATTATAATCAGCAAATACAATGCTTTATGCGGATGCATTTAATTGTGAGAGAATTCTACGTGTCTAGGTTTTAGGAAGAAGTCCCACCTAAATCTAGGAATGATATGCTGCCTCGAGATAAGCATACATTGCACTAAATAAACAAACCAACATTTTAATTGGATTAATCATGGTTAATACAGTTTTCTTATATTTGGCTAGATCGCTCTTTTATCTTTTGTCTGTGTGCTTGCATGTGTTGTTGTGTCTTAAATTGATCTAAGTTACCACAAGACCTGTGCCTATCTCTCAGGCTGAAAACCCCCCTTTATTTGTTAGAATTAGGATTAACATAGGTTTAGCACAGGTTTAACATATAATAGAATTAACATATTTTAAATTAACTTAGCTTAGTTAACCAAAATATTGATAAAATAAAGGATTATTTCTCGCTCTTAGTGATCGACACCCTACTTATCACGAAACTCTATCTGATCAAGTACACTACCTGTTAAAGTGTTGTTTTAGGTAAAGTGGGCAAAATATAAATTTAAAACTTGAATACTCTAAAATAAACCCTATACGACAACACAATCAGCGTTTAATGCAGGAAGTATGTTGGGTTTGATAAAGAGCCAAGGTGGTGTCAAATGTATGAGAACATGTAGTTGACACAGTTTCGAAGCATTTGGATCACATGCCTTGTGGTGCTACAACATTGACAAAACGTGTTGTGGAGGTGAGGCATGTCATTTGGATGAACAAAATCCAAGATGTTTGGAGGGTTGGGAAAATCTTGATTTCTAAGATTTTGTGGTGGATGTTGAATGTTTTCAAGTAGAAGTGCATTGTTGTTGATGTTAACAAACAATGGTTGAGTTGTTGTTAATTGCTCAAATCCCGGTGGTGGATATGGAAACCAAGGTGGTGGTCGTTTGACACGTGATGGTGGAGATGGTTTGGAAGGGCCCAGTGGCTAATTGTCCATAGTTGACATATAAGGGTCATTTGGTGATTAAGCTAGTGGTGGAAGTTCTTGAGGTTCAAGTTTTAGTGGAATGACAAATTAGAGTTTGGGTGGAGGTGCAACGTGAGTTGGTGTCAGAGACTCACTTAAGGATGATGATGAGGTGTAGTGTGTAATCTTGCTAGAGATGTATTTTGATGGAGCTTGTTGTGGTGAAAGGGATTTCTTTCTAGGAGGTGGTGATGGAGTTTTCTCATTTTGGTGTTCCTCAATTAAGAAATCAAGATTGACGAAGCATGAATGCTTGACGCTCATTCTTGCGGTCTTTCTCTTGAAATTTGGTAAACTTGTTTTGGAAGAGCTAGTCATAGTGATGAGCTAGTAAGGTTTGTATGTGAGAATTGTGAGAAATGTGAAGAAAATGGTGTTTGAGGGTGATGATTATAAGGTGAAAGTGGTGAAGTGTTTTGTATAATGGTTCTTGGATTATATGGAAAACATGTTTTATCCTAAGGTTTAAAATCCCACATAGTATCATATAGCATGATTATAGGATAAAGTAGAAAAGGTTAAAAATCAAGAAAATTTGAATTTTGGCGCCTGGCCTGGTGATGCACGGATCTACCTAAACCACAGACGGATCTACCATGTGGTGGATCCATAGATCTATGACATCCATAGATATGACCAGACCTGGATTTTTGCATCCAAAACTCTAATAAACTAGCATGCAAGCATCATAATTCATAACATAGTTATAATTAGTTCAATACACATAAACCAATATTCATGGAAAACATTATCCTAATCATAATATCCGTAACACGAGTAGTAATCAAACACATAAAACTAACACACATGCATTAATTATTTTTTATTCTTCAAATAGTTAATGATGGTGCCAAAGTAACGGTTCAAGTATTTAAACATTCCTCTCTTTTCTCTTTGGGCATCTGTTAGGTCCTCATTTTTGGAAAGTTCCTCATAAAACTCTAAGAATGATGGTGCTTCATTTCCATTAGACGATGAAGATGAAGAGGAGAAGGCCTAGGGAGAAGCTATTCTCTTTCCCTTTTTCTTGATAGGATTCCTTGAAATGTCCAAAGGATTCATGACACGTTCATGGAACATGAACCTATTAAGTGAGACAATAGCTTGAGGGTTTGTTCGGAGGATGTGGTTGTAAAGACGACTCAAGAGCATAGCAAATGGCATGGGAGATTTGTTATTTTTCTTGACTTCCACCATTCGGTAAAGAATCATAGTGGTGAAGTTGAATTTTCTTTTGATGGTTAAGTGGTAAAGCATGTAAGCGGTGCATGCGTTTACGTGATCCCTATTACTAATGGTGCAAAAGAAATTTTCTTTAAGAAAGAGTTCCCATCCCCTAAGTTGAGGACGAAAAACATCTATATAGAGTTTGTTATGGTCTTTTTGAAGTTGGGTTTGAGTGGTTCTAGGAATGGTGATGTTCTTTCGGAAAAGGCCATGCTTAGGGCCAAAGAAACGACTATTAGGATGATCATCAAGAGAGGTTAGTGACCACTTACTTGTGTAAAAGGTTTCTAAAACTTTTAGAGTTTGAAATATTCGAGAGAGTTGAGATGTATCTAACTCAAAAGTGAATTGACCAAGCTTGAACTTAATGTAAGGACGTTCCTCCTCATCTCTTTTGACTTTAAGACTATGATAGAATTTTGCTACGAATCTAGGACAAATGGGTTCATCAAGAGTGAGAAAAGGCTCGAGACCAACGGCTTGAAAAGATGGAAGCATGTTGTTTGCTTAAATGAAAGATGGAGTGACGATGTTGTTCCCTTCTTGACAGATCTTACTAAGCTTGTTAAAGCTTAGTTATATTGGATAGATCCAAGATAACTATAGTAGAAACTAAGATTGAGAATATCACAAACTATGCAGAATCTAGTTTGCAATACTAAGAAGAACAATGAAATAGTAAAACAAGATCTTTACTAAAATTTCAATATATTGAATACTATTTTGAATTACAAAATAGCTATGACTACTAACTATGATTGCTATGCAACCTATGAATACTAATATGAAAACTGATATGAAAACTGATGTGAAAACTGATATCTAGATCTATGCTGTAAGCTTCCTTTTATACACTAAGGAAACCCTAATGGGCTTACAAAACGCGTCTAGTGATCATGCATATCTATTCCTAATATAACTCATGCATATCAGTTTAGCAGTACTAACTATTTATACCAACAGTAGTAACTACATAACTAACATTACTAATTAACTAGCAGTACTAACACTTTGTACGGGCAGTATTAACTATTACATTAGCAGTACTAATGACTTAAACTATTTATTCTAATCTTCAGCAGCAGTAGTTTATTCAATCAGCAGTATTAACTTGAGATGCCTTTATTCCCAACAATCCTCCCCTAAACTTGATATTCATTTTGTTAATCATCAAGTTTCTTCCAATTAAATCACCTGTACTGAGAGGATGCTTCCAAACACTCTTCTACTTCTTAAGTTGTGATCTTGTAAATCTAAGAAGGTCAAATGCCATTTCACTTTCATGATTAACTTTTAGTCTTCTATTTATCATCCTTGAAAGAATTTCTTGAGTAAGACGATATTTCTTTTCTATCATCATGTGAATAGAAATTCCATTATCAATTAACAACACATGAACTCCACATGAGTTAAATAATCTCTAGCTTATCAAGTGGTGGCCTTGTTGATTCCTCCAGACTTCATCTTCCTCACAAGGCTCAAATAATGTCTTTAGATCTCCCTAAAGCAATAAGTCATATCCTTCTGGGCTTGTTGTCTCATACCTTTCTTGTACCAACTTATGTAGATCTACCACATCCTGTCTGTCAAAATCATCAAGCATCACACTAAAAATCTTGTAATTCTTAGACCTTCCATCTGCTCTGATGATTTGATAATACATCATGTTTTCTGTCAGAATGTGTGTCTTCTAGTCAATTATTGGATATTTGGTAGCCAAAGATTCAAAATCCATAGCAATTTCATCCCCTGAAACTATATCTAAACAAGCTCTAAGCTCCTCTTTTTCAGCATCATTCTCCTCTAGTTTCTGTTTCTTAACACGCAAAAAAGTTTTGGAGTTAAAGTAGGAGCAATATATTTTCTGTTGTGAGGTTTAAGAAATCTTTTGTTTTTGTCCAAAAAGATTTGAATAAATCTTGGATACATTAAAAACTTATATTTACTATCCAAGTTTTTCACCATACCATCAAAAATCATTTATGAAATTTATTTAAAGGTCTGTTGTGCAAACAAACAGAAAGCAAATCTGCTATATTACTACTAAACTGTTCCCAAGAAGTTTTCTTAGGACTAAGACAGTTTAGGATGGTATGGATCAAAAATCTCCACTAAGGGGAAAATTTACCTTTTTGAAAAGTTAGATATCATCAGTTAAAACATATCCCATCAGTGTGAGTTGATCAAAAAATTTAGTATTTGACAAAACACTAATACCATCTGCATCTGCTAATTGGAGATGCCTCCTAACAGATGCTTCAGTAATAGTGAATTCTATGCCATCAACTGTGGCATTTATCTCTTGTTCTCCATTATCAACTGTTCTAACAGTAGCAGTCTGCCAGAACTTTTCGATTAGAGAAACATAGATAGTAGGATTCTTAGTAAGGGCATACCTGATATGACTACCATTAAGAAAATCTACTATCTCTTAAAATCCTTCACTCCCAGTTGGTTTCTTTAGATAAGCAACCATGTTATATTTGTCGCAGAATTCCAAATTTACCATAAGTGATTAAGGTATGATAAGTATTTTGGGTTTATGATCGTTGATGAGAAAATGAGAGTTTGACAAAGTTAATTGAGATTTTATAGAAAGTGCTTGAGATTTTGATAGGACCGACTGAATAATATTGAATCTTTATCTTGAAGAAAGCTTATATGTAAAAGAAAGATCAAAATTATCCAAATTATAGACCCCTATAAGCGAAGTTGTTGGTGAAAATATCTCAACGGCTATTAATTAATTAAGAAAATTCTGTTATACCCAAAACAGTATTAACGATAACACAGTAGTACTAATATTAGCCTAGCAGTACTAATATTAGTCTAACAGATTTAACTTTTTCTCCAATAACTATACAACAACATGCCTCTATTCATCACAAGCATACTAGAAACAACTAGATAGACATGTGAGAATTCATAAGGATCCATATTTATGCATAGCCCATGAATAAAGGTTAAGAACTGTTAACAAAACCAAAATACCAGTTATAACCAATTTCTTCCAAAATTAACCTCAAGAATTCCAGCTGTCTCATCTCACCAAATCCAACCATACTTCTTTGCCTATCCTGCAAGTGTTAGTCCAAGAAAACACAATCCAAAACATTTGCTTCTTGACGGTATTAATTGTTGGCTAACAGTATTAACACTAGCAGTGTTAAGTATAACTAGCAATACTAGTTATACCTAGCAGTACTAATTTTAGAGATACCAGTATTAACCTTAATTTCATCCAAAAAGCATCTCCAATCCATTGCAATTATCCTCCCCTCAATTAAAGCTACTATAGGTTAAGCATTCCAATGCTAGCAATTAGAAAGTTAAACCTGCTAACATCAAACGCCTTTGTGAGGAGATCTGCTACATTGTGATTTGTGTGTATCTTGATCACCTAAATCAACTTCTTCTTATGAGAGTCTCTAATGAAATGGTGCCTAATCTCTATGTGCTTGGTTTTAGAGTGAAACACTGGACTCGTCACAATACAAATGGTGCTTTCATTATCAACGTAAATCTTGGTGTTCATGAAGTTGAACCCATAATCAAGCATTTGATATTGGATCCATAACACCTGTCCACTACAACTAGCAGCAGCAACATACTTTGCTTCAGTAGTAGAGTTGGCAACTATAGTCTGCTTTTTACATTGCGAAGAAATCAACCTTTTGCCAAGAAATTGACAACCTCTTGTTGTGGATTTCCTATCAAGGCTAGCACCAGCATAATCACTGTCAGAAAAAGCTTTTAAGTTAAATGGTGAATCTCTAGGATACCAAAGGCCCAATTTAGGTTGACCTTTTAAGTATCTAAAGATCCTCTTCACTACATGAAGATGTGAGATTTTAGGAGTAACTTGAAACCTTGCACAAGCACAAACAGCAAATGTTATGTCAGGCCTAGAAGCTGTTAAGTACATGAATGATCTAATCATTGATCTGTATAAGTGAACATCTACATTGCTAGCTTCTTCATCCTTGACCAATGCCTTGTTAGGCTCCATAGGAGTGCTTGTTGTCTTTATAGTGACAAAATCAAACTTTTTCAGAATATCAGCCACATACTTGTCTTGGCTGATGAAGATTCCATCCTCCTTATATTGTACTTGTAATCCTAAGAAGAAAGTGAGCTCCACCATAGAACTCATCTGGAATCTCTTGTGTATCCTCTACTCAAATTCAACACACAAAGACTTCTTTGTAGACCCAAAGATGATATCATCAACATACACCTGCCTTAATAGGATATCACCTTTGTCCTTCATAATGAACAAAGTTTTATCAATAGTACCTCTTCTAAATCCATTTTCCAATAAGTAGGTAGACAAGGTCTCATACCAGGCTCTAGGAGCTAGATGTAGACCATATAAAGCTTTTTCTACCTTATAAACATTGTCAGGGAACTATGGATCTTCAAAACCAAGAGGTTGGCACACACACACCTCCTCTTCAATAGTACCATATAAAAAGGCACTCTTTACATCCATCTGGTACACAATAAGTCCCATAAATGATGCATAGGCCAAAAATAACCTGATTGCTTCAATCCTAGCAACAGAAGCAAAAACCTCATCATAATCAATGCCTTCTTCTTGGGTGTAACCTTGTGCAACCATTCTTGCCTTATTTCTAACTAAAATTCCTCTCTTATCTTTCTTGTTTCTATACACCCACTTAGTTCCAATAGCCCTCTTGCCTTTAGGAAGATCCACCAGAGTCCAAACCTTTTGAAGTTTAAATTGCAAAAGCTCCTCTTGCATTGCTTCTATCCAGCTTGGATCTGTCAAAGCTTGAATCACTTTCTTGGGTTCTATTTGTGAGAGAAAACAGGCAAATAAGCAGTTTTGATAATCTTTGTGATTTGTTCTCCTCTGCCTTTTGTTGTAACTAACCATAGCATGTTCTTCAGTAATCTTGATCATCCTCCTTGTTTAAGTAGCCATATTTATGTCTCCAATGATCTGGTCTTTAGGATGATCCTTGTGAATTCTGGTTTTGGGAATAGGACTGACATTCATGATGGTTTCCAAGTTGTTAAGGTCAGCCTCTGCACCCACATCTTCATCATCATATGCACCACTAAAGATACCAATATCCTCCAAATCAAGTATGAGAGGATCAATAGAAAGATCATCAGCATTAGTAAAATTTTGCTCAGCAGTACTAACAGTGTTAGTATAACCTTCCTTCTGTTGAACAAGCAAATTATCCAATTCAGCTCTAAAATCTTACACATTCTGGTCATTTTCTTTATTTGAAGCTCTTCCTTCTTTCTCTTGACCATTTCTTTCACCCTCATGTGCGGGGGTGGGGGGGGGGGGGGGGGGGGGGGGGGGGGGGGGGGGGGGGGGTATGGGGGGTGGGGGAGGTGGGGGCGAGGGGGGGGGGGGGGGGGGGGGGGGATGGTTCTTCATTAGTCTTTTTACTAGCATCATTAACAATTGTATCCTTTGAGCTCTATAGACTATCATAAAGTAATGATAGCAGAATATATTGTTGAGTAGGTACAACATCAACATTATCCTTGATACCTACATTCTTATTAGTTTGATTTCCTGCAGTAACTGGCTCATAATTCATAGAGTTTGTTAGTAAATCAATATCAAAGAGCCATTCTGGTCTACTCCCTGCAACATTGGGTTTGTTTTCAAGGAAGTTTATGTGTAGATTCTCCTTTACCTTCCTAGTTCTAGTGTTAAATACCCTAACAGCTTTGCTATTTATAGAGTATTCAACCAAGAACCCCTCATTGCATTTCATCAAATTTGCTGGGATTCTTGGTATTAAAGAATAGTCACAGGACACCCAAAAGGTCTCATAAAGCTTATACTAGGTGGTCTACCAAGTAATAGTTCATAAGGTGTCTTGTTGTGAGGCTTGGTCACTAGAACCCTATTCTGAACATAACAAGCAGTATTAACTGCTTCAGCCTAAAATGTAGTAGGTAATAATGAATCTGCTAGCATAGTCCTAGCTGCCTCTATTAGTGTCCTATTCTTTCTTTCAGCAACTCCATTTTGTTGTGGAGTTCTAGCAACACTAAACTCACTCTTAATCCCTTTCATCCCACAGAACTTATTCATGTCATTATTTTAAACTCAGTTCCATTGTCACATCTAATGATTTTAACCTTATGATTTATTTGGTTTTCTATGCCAGTAATAAAAGTTTTAAGGATCCCACTAGTCTCATCCTTAGTGGCCAAAAAGAAAACCCAACTAAACCTACTATAGTCATCAGTGACAACAAGGCAATATGTCTTGTGATTGATACTCCTTACAGATGTTGGCCCAAATAAGTCCATATGCAACATTTATAAGGGTTGGCTGATAGAGCTCACAAGCTTGGTCTTACAAGAAGCTTTGTGTTGCTTTCCCTTTTGACAAGCAACACAAGTATGGTCATTTTCAAAGAGCTTTAAAGGCAAACCTCTAACAAGGTTTCCCCTCACAAGTTTGTTCATAGTTTTAAAGTTTATATGACCAAGCCTCCTATGCCATAAATTAGACTCATCTATTGTAGCCTTTGCAAATAAACAAGTCAAACCTCCTGAAGGAACAACATTCTTTAGATCAAAACTGTACATGTTGTTCTATCTGGGAACTTTAAGCAAGACTTGACTTTCATCAAGTAGCTTAAAGTCAGGAGATAGAACAAGGCATTCAGTCTCAGTGAAAAGAACACTGTTTTTCTTGGCACGCATTTGTGAGACAAAGAAAAGGTTAAACTAAAGTTCCTTTACAAAGTATACATCTTCAAAGTCTAATTTCCCAGTCCTAATTTTACCTTTTCCAGTAATTTTACCTCCTTTAGGACTTCCAGCAAATGCAACAAATCCTCCATCAATGTCTTGATAATCTGTTAGGTAAGACTTGTTCCCAGTCATATGCCTAGAGCATCCACTGTTAAAAATCCCTTTATCTTGTAAAGCATATTGTGGATTACCCTGCACTCAAAATAAGAGAATTAGTTTCTCTTGGGGACCCAAGCCATTACTAACTTGAGTCTGCCTTGAGGATCAACATAGTTAAATCTTTTAGGCATGTATGATCTACTGTCTTTGGAGATATGGTCAATTACTTTTCCTGCTGGTCTCTAAATCCAGCATGCTGAGGACTTAACATCATTTTCCCTTTTCCCTCAGCAGTACTAACTACTACTTTTAGTCCAGCAGTAGTTACATTATTAACCTTAGCAGTATAAACTTTTTTTATTAAAATTATTGGTTTTGGCTGCTGATTTTTAGTTAAAATGCCTTCTCAATGGTGAATGTGATTTAAAATAAGAATATTTTATGGGTGATGCAACATTCACTCTTGTTTAGATGCATCAGTATTAACATGCCTGGCAGTACTAATTGATGTTTTTGCTCTTAGAGAGCTTTGCTTAGCAGTATTAACTGGCACTAGTCCAGACTTTGTTGCAACTGCTGTTGGAATAAAATTCCTTTTAGGATGTGGGTGAGTCATTTTGTTTTGATGGTTCACTCTCTGAGCATTGTTCCATACTGGTCTAACTTCCCTTTGATAAGTAACCCTTCCCTTATTATTCAACACAGGTTTTTCTATCATTTTCTTGTCATGAAAATCACAGTCTTTGATTAAATGATTAAAACTCTCACAAACAAAACAAGCTTTCTTTATAAACTCAAAACCATTCCCTAGTTTCTGAGTCAACATCCCATTCCAATTTCTTTTATTATCCATAGGACTTTGACTTTTCCTAGGACACTCTTCTTGCCTATGTGTGTTTTCCTTATTAACAGATTTCACATTCTCATCATATTTGACAAAATTTATTTTAGCAAACATTGGTTTTGTCTGATCAGGTTTAGGTCTAAACACATAATCATCATCACTATCAGACTCCCACTCTTCAATGATAGGAGCACTAGGCCTAACATCTTTAGGTTGTTCCAAACTATCCTTATGGTATGTGCTTAATTACACATACCTTTTGCCTATAAAAACGTGCCTAAAATGACCAAAATATACCAAAAATACATTGTATTTATCTAGCAAAGGATAAGTCAGGTCTTGAGGGCATGTAGTTCCCAGTGTAGGGAGGGGGAACTGCATGATATCCATCAACCTTCTTAAACCTATCATTTAATTGATTATTTTTCCCCCCCTCCCCTTTTTTTTCAATCCATTCACGACTACTATCATATGCACTTCAAACACTAAAGACTTCACCTTTATTCAGATGACAATCATGCAATTCATTTTCATTCATTTGACTGTCAAATCCAACACCAAACTTGTTATTAACACTTATTTGACTGTTTATCAGTTTAGTTAGCTTCATAGATGGTGTTTCAAACTTTTCTAATTTTAGTTTTAAATCATCTTTTTCTTTTAAAGCCTCTGATAACTGATTTTTAAGCTATATTATAGAATTATCTCTTACCTTAACATCATATTTTAAAAATGCAATGTCTTCCTTATAAACAGCTTCATTTTTTTGATGAACAACAATTCTAGCTTCTAGAGATTCTAAGCCTAATTGACAACCTATAATTTCTAGATTAGATTTTTTAAGAGCATCACGCTGTTGATCATACTATTTTTGAAGAGTTTCATATGATTTTAAGCAATCATTAGAGCAAGTATGTACCTCAGAGTCTGAACTTGATGAACTGGATGAACCTGAAGACAAATGGGCCATTAGAGCAAAGTTTGTGGGTCCTTCTTCAGTCTGAAAGCTCCAATCATAACCACCTATCCCATCCTGAACAACCAAGGCATTTGCAGGAGTCTCCACTGGTACAATCCTTCTTGGAGTATCTCCATTTCTATTTCCCTGATTCTTTGGTGCCCTGCATTCTCTAGCAAAGTGACCTCTCTTGTGGCAGTTGTAACATTCAACCTTTGTCTTATCAAAACTAATAGTTTCTTTACCATTGAATTGTAAGATTATCTTTCCATGTCCGTTCTTTAAGAATCTCATTCACCCTCATGTAGCATGGCCAACCTGCCAAATTTGTATGATGGAAAAGCGACTTTTATGTTTTAATAGAAGAACTTAAATTAAAAAGTTAAATTCTTTTCTTAACAAAAACGGCGAAAAAGATAATCAGAAATTTTTTTTCAAGGAAAAATATAATAATATCTAAAAATTATCACAAAACCCCCCTTATAAACACACACACACAAAGAAAACGCTGCCTAAGCAATTCACGCTCATCATTCATCACCTCTGCTCCAGGATCAACATTGTCTAACTAAGGTGAGAACTATATGAGTCTAGAATGACAAAGAAGGCCATACATAGACCTCATGTTAAGCATAGTGTTGATGTAAGCGAATCTTGTCCTTCTTGAGCCAATTGGCAGCAGGAACAACTCATGAGCATCATTAACTGCTTCATTAATGACTGCTAGTATCACTGAAGATACAACAGCCACATTCTCTGAGAGTTTTGAGCTTGAGCTTGAATGCTATTAATCTCCGCTTCAGTACACCTTCAGTTTTTGTAAAACTCGTCCATGCTTAACTCTCTTAGATCAGCTTTATGTTACCGTGTCAATGAAACAAGTGCAATATTTTCCAAGCTGATGTAGACTACATAACAATTTCAGATTTGCATCTTACCAGGGAGATAGACTTCACCATTGGATTTCCAATTGGCCTAATGAGTTTCTAAAACCTACATAGGTTTTAATTCCAGACCTACAGATCTTGATATAATTAAAAATTCTCATATTTGCTGCTATCTAATAGTATTTATTCATTTTCCTTTGATTTCTTTGTATGCCTACAAACTTGGCCTTGATTGTTTACCATAAGGTCTTTGAATCCTTGATTCCATGAAACTTTAATAGGTGCTCATCAGGAATGGCCAACAACAGAGTGCTTTTTGCTTTTAATTCATTCTTTCTTGCTAGCTTTTGTTCAACAGTTTTGGGAGGAATGGGACATTCAATACTAGCTAATGCAATAGCAGGTGCATCACCATTCATAATAACCTCCCAAAGAGCATAATCAGTGTGAGTAAGATATTTCTCCATTCTCATGCTCCATAGATCATAGTCTCCTGTTTTGAGTATAGAAATTTTAGTGCAAACACTGTTTGGGTAGTTTCTAACTATGATTCCATCTTCTCTTTGATTATGATATCTTGTGTAGATA
This sequence comes from Tanacetum coccineum, assembly GCA_026074375.1. Taxonomy (NCBI): domain Eukaryota; kingdom Viridiplantae; phylum Streptophyta; class Magnoliopsida; order Asterales; family Asteraceae; genus Tanacetum; species Tanacetum coccineum. The sequence continues at coordinate 8,917 of BQNB010074542.1, read as the reverse complement.
GAATGTTCTTCTTATTCAGAGTTTCTCAACAAGCTCTGATACCACTTATTGATCCCTTCTTGACATATCTTACTTAGCTTGTTAAAGCTTAGTTATATTGGATAAATCCATGACAACTATAGTAGAAACTAAGATTAAGAATATCACAAACTATGCAGAATCTAGTTTGCAATACTAAGAAGAATAATGAAATAGTAAAAACAAGATCTTTACTAAACTTTCAATATATTGAATACTATTTTGAATTACAAAATAGCTATGAATACTAACTATGATTGCTATGAAAACTATGAATACTAATACAAAAAATTGATATCTAGATCTATGCCTTAGGGTTCCTTCTATACACCAAGGAAACCCTAATGGGCTTACAAAATGCGTCAAGTGATCAATACATATCTATTCCTAATATATCTCATGCATATCACTTTAGTAGTACTAAATATTTATACCAACAGTACTAACTACATAACTAACAATACTAATAAACTGGCAGTACTAACACTTTGTACTGGCAGTACTAACTATTACATTAGCAGTACTAATGACTTAAACTATTTCTTCTAATCTTCAGCAGCAATAGTTTCTTCAATCATTAGTATTAACTTGAGACGCCTTTATTCCTAACATTTGCTATATATATAGAGGCCATGAAGTGATAACAACACACACACATCATTCACAAGCAAAATTCAATCACACTTTCCTTGTCCTTTGTTTGCTGGTTTCAACATCACAAGAGAAACAAAACCATCATCAAGAAAACATTAAACCCTAGCTCCATAATAACCAAAAACCCCAAGAAACCCTAATCGGTTTCTTATTTCTTTGTTTTTCTTAGGACGAGGAATACAAACACCCTCTGCTTCTTTCTTTTGGATGTCGAACCCATAAAAAAGTACCGACTACTCATTCCTTTTGGTTGTCAGTGATTACAAGGTAAGTCCCAAGGATTCGCTTTCCATCAAGTTGGTATCAGTGTCAGGGATTCGTTCTTTGAAGTTGTAATAAAAATAGGGTATTCGTCTGGTTCGAGGATCCATACCCATGTTTTTTCTCAAGTTTTTTTTTGTGGTGGACATATATATTCCTTATACTTATATATATGATATGCATTCTTGTGTCCATAGTTGTGTGCTTGAAAAACATTAAAACAAAGGAACACCATTTTTCTACAAGAAAGACAACTTACTGATGTTTTCGGGTTTAATGAGAAACCCATATAAAAACTTGGCCAACAAAATTTTTGGGTTTACCACTCGTCAACGAGGTATATGAGTAGTGTTCATACAAAATTTCAGCCTCTAATACCTTATAACAAAGCTAGAAATAAGTTTACAAATCTGTGATTTTATGTGAAAATAGTGCAAAACTGGGCTGACTTACATCTCGAAAAACGACACCGTTGACTTGGTAAATCTACCCGCCCGCGAAGTCCGCGTTCCACAAGACCTTGGTGGGATTTGTATATGGCTTGACTAAGAGTGTGTGAGACTTGGAATTTCACAAAAAGGTTGAGTAATGACCGCGTGAGATGAGTTGCAAAATAGTCATTTTATTAACAAGTTTTAAGCTACGGAAATGGGTTATCTTTGTGTACCTATTTCGACCACCTTAAGAGGTGGGTTAGGTTAGTTTACGTCGCATATGTAAACTTGAGCTGGTCGTGACCATGTAGAAAAAAGAATGGATGAAAACGGCTTAAAAACGAATAAGTTATTGCTATTTGAAAATTCATAATTTTAGCTTAGTTTTAGTTGCTGCCTTGTTTAGGTTTGCGACCCACCAGCGGGTTTAGGACCTAATCGTATATTGACCCGTTAAACGATGTCATTATTAAAACTCTAACCTAGAAAGTCATAGTCGACCTAGACGAGAACGCGTAGGTATTTTGTTTGTTTGAAATTCAATATATCGAAATTTTAGAATAATACCTAAAGCTTCTAAATAGCGAAAAATCACTCTTTAAACTAATATAAATTGTTTACTTATTTTAATTAATCTTATCCATACGTCACCAACTTCTGTAATATTTGAGGCGTTTAGAACCAAACCGTGGAGTTGCCCGCGTACTAACTATCTAAAGTCACCTGACCTTGTTTTAAAAAGTCCGACTTCGTAATTTAACAATTATTATTTAGAGCGTGAAGACTACTTCAAAAGTTTGAACCTTTTTGACTAAAATAATATTTTGTTGAAAACCAATATCTTAATTAATTAATCTGAGAATGCCGCAAGCACAGCTAGGACGAGAACTTCATAAATTCATTCATATGCATATTTATTCTTAAATATGTATTAATTATCACTTTGGTTGCAGATATGAGTTTTTTCCATTGTTTGCGTGCAGTCGTTTTCCCTGCCTATACAAAGTTGATATTATCTGCTATTCCATCGAGGTGAGTTCATAGCCCCATGTTTTACAATTACAATGATTTACAACTTTGGGGTGAGAAACATGCATTGTTTTACATATTGGAGGCAAGTGTGCATTTTCAAACTGATTATGTGTTGGCCTAAGTAGCAAGAACCCAATGTGCCCATTATCAACATCGGCAGAAGTTATAAAATAGAATTATTTGGGTTTGACATCCCCATCCGGGTGAGTAGCTCTCACTAGTGTCACGGAGTGAACCAACAGATGTATACCATGTCGGATTTAGGATGTTTCGGGTTGAACTTCATCACGGGCAATGTGGCAATATTTATATTGCATTCATACATGTCAAGCTTCAGTGACATGAGCTTAGGGAAACGTAATTACATTTTTGGTGAAGTGGTGTACAGGTTGCATAATCACTGGAAATCTTGCGGTCCTGATTATACATAAACAAACCTATGAATTCACCAAACTTTAGTGTTGACTGTTTTAAGCAATTTTCTCAGGTCAAGAGAGACAAGATCAAAGATATACAATGGGTGGTACACCCAATCATTTTTGAGTCATTGCATAAAAGCATTTAAGAGCATTACATTTTTTAGGAATATTTGTCATGATCTAAAATCTTAACATTTTCAAGGATGAACAAGTTAAGCCGTTGAGCTTTTGTAACATCATTTATTAAATCCAATGTATCATTTTCAAGCGAATCATTTTGAGGTCGTTCTATCATGTCTTGTGCAATGGTATTATGAAGTAACGCCCCAGAACATCATTTTTGTTGCGACCCATTTTGGGGGTGTTACAGAGATAGTTGCTAAACATGGTGTGTCGATCTCGATCATATAAGATCATGATTAGTCTTTTCAACAAACTCACATCAGGTTTTTGGCCATGTCATACAAGAGGGCATTAGGAACTCGTTAGACATTAGTACGGCTACCACCCTCAGACCGATGGTCAGAGTGACTGTACTATTTTAACTTTGAAAGACATCTTAGAGCGTAAAGCGTCTTGGACCATCGGAGGAAGTTTAGGATGTTCATCTTCCACCTAGTTGGTGAGTTTTCGTATAACATTAGATCTCATGTCTAGTTTAAGATGCGCTTCTGTTTGAGGCATTGTATGATAGAAAAGTGTCCGTTCGCCAACTATAGGCGAGATTGGAGAAGGTTAATACTAGGACCCTGTAGTTGCAAGATGAACTATTTGAGCAGATCTCGCAAGATTAAGGATGGACTTAAGGATGCGCATGATTGTCAGAAAAGTTATGCTGATAAGAGGAGGAAGCATCTAGAGTTTAGTGCAGGTGATGTCTTGCTAAAAGTGTCGCCGTGTGGAAAGTGAGGTTGGTCGAAAGTTCTTTACAACACGATAAAATAAATAAAATATAATACGTTTAAAGAGAAATTAAAAAGTTAACCAAGTTACCCTTGATATAAATTCACTCTCCAAAAAAATCTATATGATATAATAATAATACGTATATTAAACCGGTAAGTATTATCCCCCGGGTCGTTTCCTCCCAAACACTAGTTAAACATTGAAACCACTTTTTTTTTGTAGGACTTGGATTCTGATTTGAATAAAGCAAGGATATTTTTGAAAGTCTATATCTACTAAATAAAAGCAATTTAAACAATTAAACAAATACGAGAAACAAATAACACGTGACAATTAAGCAAGAAAACTAATTTTAACCCTTAAAAAATGTAAATTAAAATTATAAACCAAAGATAGGACAAAAGAAAATTTTATGAAAAAGAAAAACATTTTTTTCTTTGGTTTTTTTTTTAGATTAAAAGATATGATTTTTCTAAAATTTAAACTAATTAAAAATTATAAAACTCTTAAAAATAAAGTCTTAAAAATTTATTAAAATCGCACTAATTAAAGAAAATGCACAGAAATTTTCTAAAAAATAAAAGCCCTAATTTTTATCTTTTTATAAAAGTTTAATTAAACTAATTAAAATTAACCCTAATTATTAATTAAAACTAAATAAAACTAATTAAAAACTAACTTAGGGACTAACTGTGAAAAAGACTTAAGGGCTAACGGGGCTAAAACATTTAACGGGAAAGGTTTAACTGAGAAACAACTAAAATAGGAAAATTACAAGAATGGTCCCTGAGGTCCTACCCCGATAATAACCAAAGTCCAATTATAAGCTCCAATTCTAAAAGTGCTTATCGCTAAAAACATGAAAGAGCAAAGTTGTAAAGGAAGCTAGTAAGAACAAAATTAATAAAAGCTACTTGAGCTGAAAACAACTAATAAGCTCAATAAGAGCTTATTTCTTAACTGGCCTCAGAAAGGAGGCCTTAACTCTTGATTTTAGAAAATAAGCTATAAAAGACTCAAAATTAATTCAAAATAAAAAAAGAAAGAAGTTCTAATTAGCTTATGACTAGCTTAAGCTAATTAAGAAAAGAAAATAGAACTAGAAACCTTTTTAAGCTACTAAAATTAATCATGAACTAGGCAAACTCAGAAAACAAAAGCAATAAGCAAAAATCTAATTAAGCTAAAAACCTTAAAAAGCTACACTGGACTCTAAAACTTTAAGGACTTATTAAACTACTTATAATCTATCTATATAAGCTATAAAATCTAGACTCATAAGCTAAATTAACAAATTAAGATTCTACTTAAGTTCCTACTGTTTTTGGTTTTTTCTTATGTATTTTTGTGATTTTGACAGCTAAATTAAGCTAGGTAAATAAGCTAGAAAATGAAATTTAAGTCCTAATCTATATTAAGCTATAACTAAACTATAAGATGCTAAAAGATAAGCTATTAAATCCTACAATTGCTGGCTTAAATTGGGATTTGAATATCAGCAGTACTAACTAACTTAGTACTGCTGATGCAGAGATCTTTTTAACAGCTGAATAGGCTAAGAAAATAAGCAGTAAAATGAAAACTAAAACCTAAACTATATTAAGCTATATCTAGATTACTTCTAACTTGAATTTAAAAACCTAAATCCTACTTTTACTTAACTAAGAACTAGTCTAAAAGTGACAATACTAAATGTGACAGCAGTACTAACTTTTTAGTTAGTACTGGTGCACTTTGCACAAGTGCAAACCAAGAGTGCAGGTTTCCTAAGGGTAAAGCCTGCACTAAAACACACTCAAGTTGAGTGTTAGAACACAAATCAAAGCAAGATCTAAGCCTTGGAGGGCTTAGATCAAAATTTCACAAGTGAAATTCAAAGATAATTTCCCCTGGTGCTGGCACCAACATAATAAGCCATAACTATTTCAATTTAGCAATCTAAACTCTAAAATCTTTAAGAAACTTAATTTCTTAGAAAAAATCAACTGACTCAAAGTGTTTGCACAGATTAAATTGACTTTTTGTGACCAAACTAGCTTAATCCAAACACCCCTTTAAGACAATGACAGTTTTGATTAAGCTACTAAATTTGAAATCTAGTAAATAAGTGCTTAATACCAGACAATTATCAGATTAAAACTACTTTAATAAGCATGACTTAACAACTAAATAAGCTGTAATCTAAGATTTAAGCTAATTTATCTATTTTTGGTTTTTTCAAGGCTTATATGACTTTTTATATTAAAACTATGATCTAGGTTATGAAAAGCAAAATCAGATGAACTATTGTGACTAATTAGCTAAATAAAACACAAATAAGCAACAATAACCAAACTTAATAAACAAGTAAGCATATCTAAATATAGAAAGCAATGAGATCACTATTTAAAGCTAGAATAAAAGGAAATAAAAGAGAGACTTACAAACTCCTCTGGCTAAACAAGAGATCTCAATTAAGAGCAGCTACAAGCTCTCCTAGCTTATGAATAAGCTAGGAGTTAAGTCTTTGAGAACCCTTCCATGTTTGGTTCTCCTTCCAAAAAGCTCAATAATCCACAAGTGTAAGTTAAGATGATTAAAGGTTTAGATATGATTAATTTTGAATTCAATAAGCTCTATTTCAGCTTATAGACTGAAAGAGCTTTAAATGAGCTTATTAGCTTATTGAGACAACTTGGCTTATTAAGATAGCTTATGAAAAAGAAATTTAGAGAGATTAAGAAAAACTGAATTTCATTAAAAAGCTTTCTTACATTACTTAAAAGGAAAATTACAAGATTAAAAACATCATTAAGCTAGAAATTAAAATTTTAAGCTACAACTAAATTAAGCTACTACTAGATGGTGTGTGTGTGAGAAGTGTGCTCTTATTTATAGCCTGCCTTGGAAGATTCTAGCCCTCTTGCCTTATTCTCCAAACTTTCAATCTTAACCAATCATTTCTTCAATCATTTAAGCTTCTATTGTGGTCGTTTGATCAATTTATGGACACCTGAGGATTGCCAGCGTGTCATTCTCTTATGGATGTTATTGTGCTTCTTTTGTGAGTGTTTTAGCACAAAAACCCACATTCCATTGTGCTTTTACCATTGCTATGTGGCATGAGCTTGATAGAGGGATACTTAGAGCCTTGATTTGACTAATCTCTCCCTGCCATCTTGTAAACGATCACTTGAATTGATATAAGCACCCTTTAATTTCTATTTGCCCCTTGTTTTTAACTGAGGGTGAAAGTGGGACGATGGGTGAATAGTAACTTTTCTTTCTTTATAACTGAAAACGGTTAAAAGTCGTTTGACTTTTGGAGAATGACACAAATGGTCCTTGTCTTTCTTTTCTACTTTTCTCGTTATAAATAACTTTCGACAATTGTATCTATATACGATGACTCGTGGAGAACCTCCGTCCGACAGCTCCTCGTCAGCTCCCCAAAATACCCTCCCTGGCTCAGAATCGGTGTAGACAGATGTGTAGGTAACCGCAGATGATGCAGAAGACATGACTGAATCTGTAACACTCAAACAGAGTTTACATTAGTACATATATAAGACTCATAATAATATAATTAATATATTATAAACACGTATGTGGACCATGCAGCATCTAGTCTACTCAACTAATGCAACAAGTAATGTATGAATGAATGAGTGAATGAATGTCCCTTGAAAATCCCTTTGTATGATGTAATGTTTAAAAACGGTTATAGTCCAAGTAAAACATTTGACCTGGTTCTCTATAACCTTGGCTCTGATACCAATCTGTAACACCCCCAAATTGGGTCGCAGCGGAATAATGTATCCGGGAGCGTTACATCATAGATCAATAGCACAAGATATGAGAACGACCTCTAAAAGAGTCGTTTAAAATACGATACATTGGATTTATTGAAATCGTTTAATACAAAGCACAACGGCTTAAATTGTTCAACACTTGATAAATAAGATTTTAGATCATAACAAGTATCCCAAAATGTAATGACTCCAAATCTTTAATGCATGACTCCCCAAAATAGTGACCCCAATGTATCCTTAGCACCTCGTGCTTCATTGACCTGAGAAAACATGCTTTAAAACGTCAACATAAAGTTGGTGAATTCATAGGTTTATGTAAATATAATGTAGGACCGCAAGATTTCCAAGTGTATGATAATGCAACAGATGCAAACATCACAAAGTGTAATTTTGTTTTCCTAAGCTCATGACACTAAAGCTCGACATGTATGAATTGCAATATAAATTGCCTACATTGCATGTGATAATATTCTAACCCGCAACATCCGAATCTGACATGGTATACGTCCGTTGTCCGGTACACCGACATAGTGGCACTATCACCCGAACGTGGATGTTAATCCCAATTTGGGATTGACATCCCCGTTCGACCGTTCGGGTGAGTACCAGACAATGGACGTATACCATGTCAGATTCGGATGTTGCGGGTTAGAACATCATCACGGGCAATGTAGGCAATTTATATTGCAATTCATACATGTCGAGCTTCAGTGTCATGAGCTAAGGAAAACATAATTTCACTTTCTGATGTTTGCATCTGTTGCATTATCGTACACTTAGAAATCTTGCGGTTCTACATTATATTTACATACACCTATGAATTCACCAACTTTATGTTGACGTTTTAAAGCATGTTTTCTCAGGTCAATGAAGCACAAGGTGCTAAGGATACATTAGGGTCACTCTTTTGGGGAGTCATGCATTAAAGATTTGGAGTCATTACATTTTGGGATACTTGTTATAATCTAAAATCTTGTTTATCAAGTGTTGAACAATTTAAGCCGTTGTGCTTTGTATTAAACAATTTCCATAAATCCAATGTATCGCATTTTAAACGACTCTTTTAGAGGTCGTTCTCATATCTTGTGCTATTGATCTATGATATAACGCTCCCGGATATATTATTCCGCTGCGACCCAATTTGGGGGTGTTACAAGATCTATTTCATAACATTCGCGCTCACCCTTGAGGTAATTCACAGTTCAATCCGCTTAAGCTAATCCATAATCATTTGGATAAAAGTAGAGTATGTGTTTGAGTCCAAAAATGAAATAAAATATTGTATCTCATCGTGAGATATGTAAATGAGTATGTAAACCAATATGTAATGAGTTATAAATGGACATGTAACAAGTTTGAATCAACCATGTAAATGAATTTGTAACAAGCATATTCTCACCCT
>BQNB010074541.1:0-30060 GCA_026074375.1 Tanacetum coccineum | reverse complement strand
AATCTAGGCCTCCATGGCCTAGCTACTGCTCTTAGAGTGAACCCATGCCTGACGGGCATCAGCAGCCTCACACTCATACGAAGAAGCCATTGAGCGAAAGTATCTTCACTCTCTCGTCAATAAAGAAACCTGAGCTCTCAACAAAGCTCGGTCATCCTATGTGTCCTCACAATGCACCTAGAGCTCATGAGTCTCCTACCTCTGAGTAGTAGCAAGATCTGTAACCCTCTCATTGACCTCACCCACGGCGGTCATCGCTCTACTCTCAGAAGCACGAATACTAGCATCCACAGTATCAACAAATCCATATTCAACCCTATGGGCTAGAGTATGTCCAGTCTGCCTAGCAGCAATAGCTGACGAACTCTCCCCAACCTCAAACCTACCGGTGGGAGCAGTAAAACAAGCTCTCTTCTGAAGCGGCATGTCCACCTCAGGAAGATCATCTCTATGAGTAGTAGATTGTAGCAATAGGGGTGGTGATGGTATCTCTGATAGATGATGGGTGGATGGTGATGCAGCTCTCCATTGAATCATAGCTGCTTTGTAGCCTAGTGGTGCCTCAGCATAGGTAGGGCTAGTATGAGTAGGTGGTGATGGTAGAGGTAATGGTTGTGAGGGAATCTATGGAAGTGGGGATGATAGTGGAGTAAGTGAAGATGGTGGTGGTGATGAAGGTAGTGCAGTAGCAACTGCATCAATGAGTGCCTCGGTAGCAACTGACATCGGTGTCTGGGGTCGGACAGATATCCTAGCCTTGCGAAGTCTCGGTGATGGTGGTGTCTCAAATGCCTCTGTATCCTCAATTGCGGGGATATGGTCAACAGCATGTAATGTAGTAGAGTCGGCCAGAGCTAGATGCTTCTCGTCCTCATCCTCCTCGAAGGCCTCCTCCTCATCAACATCATCATCATCATCATCATCATTATCATCATCATCATCATCTCCTCTGTCAGCAGGATCCTCCTTCGGATCCTCCTCCTAAGGATCAGAGTCAACAATATAGCCTAGTGATAGGGTTGTAGGTGAAGCATCAGCCGGTAGAGGCCGATCCTTAATAGGTGCCTCATCGTCAGCTGGTACCAAGTACTCCGGGTACTCTGGACCAGGTACATAGTCTGGTAAAGGTGGGAGCTCAGGACTAGGCATGTAGTTCGAAGATGGTGGTGCCTGCTCTAGAGGTTGTGATGCCTCCTCAAGTGCCTCTAGCTCATCATCAGATACCCATTGGAATCTTCATGGCTCAGAATCATAATATACAAACGTGTAGGTAACTGTTGAAGATGACATAACTACTGTAACAATAAAATAAACTTATATAAGTATAATATATAAGACATGTATAGTAATATACGTAATATAATATAAGTATGTATATAGATTATGTAAGCATCTAGTATAACCAACTAATGCAAACAAATAGTGTATGTATGTCCCGTGAAAAACTTTTGTATGATGCAATGTTTGAAACGGTTATAGTCCAAGTAAAACATTTAACCTGGTTCTCTATAACCTGGCTCTGATACCAATCTGTAACACCTCCAAATTGGGTCGCATCGAAATAAGGGTCCGGGAGTGTTACTTCATAATACAACAACACAAGATATGAGAACGACCTCTATAATACAACAACACAAGATATGAGAACGACCTCTATATGAGTCGTTTTAAAAAGATACATTCGATTGACTGAAATGTTTGTTACAAAAGCTCCAAGCGTAAACAGTTCATTGTTGTGAAAACATAAAGATTTTGATACATAACAAAATATCCCAAAATGTAATGTAGTAAATCTTTAGTGCATTTAGACTTCAAAATGATGCTTCCGAATGTATCCATGTTGTGCACTTATTGACCTGAGAAAAACATGCTTAAAAACGTCAACATAATGTTAGTGAATTCACAGGTTTATGTATGTATATAAAGTAGGACCACAAGATTCAAAGTGTATAAAAATGTAACACATACAATATCACAAAAATATAATTACGTTTCCCTAAGCTCATGGCACTGAAGCTCAACATGTATGAATTACAATATAAATTGCCAACATTGCCCGTGTAGATGTTCAACCCGCAACATCCCAAATCCGACATGGTATACGTCGTTGTTCGGTAAACCGACACTAGTGAGCACTACTCACCCGAACGGGGATGTCAATCCCGAATAGATCTATTTATAACATTCGCGCTTACACCAAGTAATTGACAGTTCATGATAATGGGCTTAGTGGGTTATCGCTACTTAGGCAAACACGTAATTTGTTTAAAAGTGTACTTGCGTGCAATATGTAAAACAATGCATGTTTCTCACCCCCGAAAGTTGTAAATCATTGTAATCGCATAAAATGAGGCTATGAACTCACCTCAGTGAATGAGTTGATTATATAAATCAAATAAGAGAATCGTCACAAAAAATCCGAATGCAATCTAATTAATTATAGGCAGTATGAGTATAATGTATTTAAAATAAATACAACAATATAAATTATACAGTTATATCACCACCTAAGTGTTTTTGTTTAAATTATAATTGTCGAAACAATATTTAAGTTACGCTTGATATTTAATGTCCAAGTATATGTGTCCGTAAAATATGATCTTTGTCCAATAATTGATTATATGTTAATAATACTTGATCTAATGTTTTTATTATTTATATAATGATATTATATAAATAGTTTAATCATTTTGTAAAATAATATTTATAAAGTTAAAAACGTATATAAATATTATATAAGTAATAATACATTGTTTTGTAAAGTTTTAATTAGAACGAACCAATACTATTCATGTCAGGAAAATAGTGCACAAGAGTAAAATAGTGCATAGAAAATCATATCTTTCTTATTTTAACTCCGTTTTACATGTTCTTTATACCTTCGGTTTCGTATTAAAAAAATTTATCAAAATATTGTATTTATAATTTTTATAAAATACTGTGTATAAACAGTAACAGTGTCCTGTAATTTATAAAATTACTTTTTATAAATTTAATTATAGATTTGTAAAAATCATAACTCATTCATTTTTCCGTTTTTAGTGTTCTTTATATCTACAAAATTGTTTTGAGATAATCTATACAGGAATGGTTTTTATAAAATAAGTTTTATAAAAACACTTTTTATATATTTAATTTTCGAAATTTTGAAAAATTCATATCTCCTTCGTTATAAATCCGTTTCGCGAGTTCCTTATATGCACGGAATCATCTTGAAATGTACTATTTGAATAAAAGATTTATAAATTGTCTAAAAATGCGTGCCAAGACAGTTTATACAAATTGTTTGTATATATGTATATATTTATCAAAATCTCGTAAAATTCATATCTCATTCGTTATAGATCCGTTTCGCGAGTTCCTTATATGCACGGAATCGTCTTGAATTTTACTATTTGAATAAAATAATTATTTTTGTCACAAAAATTCGTATATAAACAAAATATACCAACTGTTTGCATATGTATATATATAATTTGTTTTTATAAATTCTAACATGATATAATTATTACAAGTCCTCTAATTTGTCCAATACACCATCTTGTGTATAATTAAAGTCATCTACATTATAGTCCTGTATTTAGTCTTTCATTTCATAGGTAAATATCAAGAACATACAAGAAATAAATCATGATTTCATGTAAACTACTTATAACAAGAAATAATTTATAACTAGTTTTATAATTTATCCAATACTTGTAATATGTCAAGTTAAGTGTTTTTCATGGATATACAATATTTGTAACATCATTTTATCATATGAACATATATTTACTTGATTGTGTATAACTTGATTTTATTTTGTAACTTTATAAAATAAATAACTAGTGGTGATTTAACAATATAACAAATATATATGTATGCATAAAAATAATTGAAATGAAGGTATGAGTTGTGATTATAAACCTTGAGTGAATGATGGATATGATGAACACACTAATCCTATAAAACCCTTAACTTAATGTGTATGAACCCTTGCTTCCAAAACAAACCCTAGCTTTCTTCCTTGAAAACCCTAATTTCTTTACTTGTAAAACCCTTGATCTAATTTGCACCTTTACATGTAAACACCTTAAACTTAACCCTTAATAACCCTTGTATACTTGTAATCTTTAAAAAATCAAAACTATGAATTTATTTGGGATGTATTTGTGAGTCGTGGCTTATGAGGTAGAAAGGAGAGGATTTATGAGTTTTTGCTAGTTGATATTTTGTGTATGAAAGACTATGAATAGGAGCCTTTATATACTAGAAATATCTTGTAAAACCACTTGCGAATACCATGGTTTCTCACTTGGAATGACTAGTGTGTAAGAGCCCATGAGGGGATGGTTTTGTAAGAAAATGGTATGGAGTTGTGTAAGAGTTAGATGGAAGTTGTAAGAAGGTTGCTTGTTTTGGTTATTAAACACATGTGTCTTTCTATAAGTAATTACTTGAATTCATTCCTTGTGTTTTTATTAGATAGAACCGGCCACATGCATGAGTATATAAGAAATTATATAATTTTTAAGTATTGGGTATAATTATGGGTATTTGATTGAGTATAGATGGGTGTAATGGTTTACTTGTATGCAAAAAATGTTCCAAAATGTGAAACGTAATCATTTTACGTAACGTATAAAAATAAAATATAAAGAGTTAATTTTATTTTCGTAAAAATAATATAACACTTGCTTGACGTAAACTTTTATTTGTTTGATGTTCGTTTACGTTAAATGATGATTTTTAGTTTACGCGATTTAACTAAACGATGAAAATTAAAAGTAAATGCGTAAAACCTTAAAAATAAATAATAGAGTGTATTGAGTCATAAAAAGACCTGAAATAACGGATTGTTATAATGTTTATCTAATAACAAGCCAAAAATGCTCATCTTATTCCTCCCCACTATTTGATCGATCTACAAGGTCACATGACACCCAAACTTGTCATTTTTCTTCTTATGCTCACATCTTGACTAGTCTAAGCATTTTACCTTCTAACTTATTACCAAAGTGTTATTAAAATAAACTAGCTCTTACATTCCTCATTTCATTGAAGACACAAAATATTTTCTTCTCTCTTTTCTCTCCTTGGAGCTCTCGGCAAAGAAAGAAAACAAAAAGGGGTTTCATTTTTGATTTTGTTCAAGCATTTAGCAAGGAAGGAAGGTGTTAAGGTGGTTATATATATGTGGTCTTCGGTTATTTTCAAGCATTACAAGGAAGTTCTTGGTTATAAAAATTAGGGTTTTCAAGAAATTAGGGTTTTTATGAATCTTGGGTTTTTGCAAGTATTGGGGGTTTTGGTGGTAAATCATCTCATCTCATCTTCATTGTTTGTAAGTAACATACTCATTATTCTCTTACACACTTCATTCATATATATATATTCTTGATAAAAATGTATCACCAAATAGTTTGTGTAAAATACTATTTTAAAAAGATGCAAAAGTTTTATATATAGTCTTTATGTTCTTGTAAATATTGGTGGAAGGGTTTAGGATTAGCATGGATTTGTTAGATTTTGTTGGCGAAAAGTGGTGGAAAACTAGAAATAGACAGATTGATGAAGGGTTGTCTTCTAGGTTAGTTTTGGACAGTGAGTTATTGGATTTTGCAACAGTGGTTTGAGAAATAGATAGTAGGTACTATAAGCTTTACATGGCCGATTGAATCGTTAAAAACGGACTTAAAACGAAAAAGTTATGACTTTTTGAAAATCGGACAAAAAATATGTTTTTTGGAAAAATTGCACATTTGTCGAAAAATATTTCTGAGTTGGTAAATGTAAGCCCGGTTTTGAATTGTTTAGAGTTCGGACTGGGAAAATGTCACAAGAAGTTTTTTGTAGTCCTCAGACTCTAGTTTTCAGAAAGTACAAGATCGAGTCCTGAAGTTGAACAACAAAGGAGTTATGGCCTCTCAAAGTTGACTGAAAACTGTTTTTCATAGTCTTAACAGCTTGTTTTTCTTGCAAATGGGATGACCTAGCCACTTTGAGATACCTTTTGAGTGTTTTAGATTCCAAAAGAGATATAGGGTCAGTGGGGCATTGTTGTAGTGCTACTTAAATATTGTTCATGCGAGTCGAAAATTGGCAAAAATGTTAAGAAATGAATAAGATACAGCTTGTCAAAGTTGGGCACTTGGTCAGTTTTGTAAAGTACTAAAACCTAGAAATAATTAACGAACTTTGACGTAAAGCACATTATGACTTATAAAAACTAAAACGCAAACATGTATTGGTGATACAAGGTTATAAAAACACATTTTCACCATTTCACTTCATTTGTATCATTCTAAAACGACCCGCTATTAATTAGGTCACGTTTTGGAATCGTTGCGTGTTTACACTTCACTAATTATTTCTCGAATCATTACATTTGCTTGAGGTGAGTCTTATAGCCCCTATTTTACTTGTTTTAAACTATTTTAGGAGAGAATACATGCTCGTTTAAAAACTTGTTTACA
The DNA here is from genome assembly GCA_026074375.1 of Tanacetum coccineum. Lineage (NCBI taxonomy): Eukaryota > Viridiplantae > Streptophyta > Magnoliopsida > Asterales > Asteraceae > Tanacetum > Tanacetum coccineum. Next base: position 23,605 of record BQNB010074541.1, on the reverse strand, counting down.
TACTCGTTTACAAACTTGTTTACATGCTCGTTTACAAACTCGTTTACATATGTGTTTACAAACTCGTTTACATGCTCGTCTATTTTATAACAATGCGATTACTTTTCAAGACCTTGTGAGTTTATATCCCCGTTTTAATTTGTTTTATAACTATTTTGAAAATCTCAGGGTGAGATACATTGCTTGTTTTACTTATGGACGCAAGTAGCTCTTAAATGATTTCAGATTAGCCTAAGTACCATTAACCCACTATGCCCACTATCATGAACTGTTAATTCACTTTTTGTAAGCGCGAATATTGTAAATAGATCTATTGGGGTTGACACCCCCATCTAGGATTTATTGCTAACATGCCAACGGGCGTATACCATGTCGGAACTTTAGGTGGTCTCGGGTTAAGACACTTGCATCTGGGCCAAAACTCGTAGAAATACGAGACACTGTCGTAGCTTCGGTGTCATGAGCTTAGTGCAATCGTAATTACTCTTTTTATGGCATTGTATGTGTTACATGTCATACACGTTAAATCTTGTGGTCCACACTACTTTTGTTGAACACCCGATTACTAAATATCTTTTTGTGATATTGTGAGTGAAGCAGTAGTCACTAAACACTTTTCATTATACTGTGAGTGAAGCAGTAAGCACTAAACTCTTTGGTTCTCATAAAAATAATACTTTTACTTAAACTATGAACTCACCAAACTTTATGTTTAAAAATTTTAGATGTTTTTCTCAGGTCCTTGATTTACATGGCTTGCATCTGGAGTCGCATCTATGAATCACTACATAGAGCCTACAGAGTTCGAGATTCAAGAGATGGTAAACATATTGGTTTCAGGGGAAGCTTATTGATTAAATGTTTAACCATCTACATGCACCACTTGAGGGGAAGTGTTTACAAGTTGCATATCTACAAGAAGACCCCTATTAGATGATTACAAAAAGGGGAAGAAGACTACAAGAGATATGGTTTGCAGCTTATTATGTGTGGTGGCATGTTCAAGAAGATCTTAAGTCAAGGGGAAGCATTGAAGATTGTTTCATACATGAAGATTGTTTTGTAATATCAAATAGGGGAAGATTGTTGGGATCTGAGATTTGATGATTACAAAACTAAATATGCAAAATTGAAGAAAGATGAAACAACAAGGACTTAATGTGAAATATTAAGTTAGCTTCCTATGTAAGCTAGGTTTTCTTGTAAACCCTCTATATAAAGGGTATTAGAGGCGTCTGTTTTAGATATCCATCATAGTTAGATCTCTCCAATGAGAGTCTAGACACACCAAAGAAAGCGTGTGTGTATTAGTTAGTTTATTAGTTAGTTTATTAGATAGTTAGTGTAGCCTCAAGGATTGTGGATCCTTGTTACAGTTTGTAACCATTTATTCTGATCAAATTAATGGAGGCCTGAATGTTTAGTAGTAAAACCTTGTTTAACAACATTATTGTTCTTTATAATTTCCGTTGTGCTTATTAATGTTGTTTGTAAAACTAATCCTAGATGGGCAAAACGATCTCCACAATTGGTATCAGAGCGGGTTGCTCTTGATATCTAGGGTTTATACAAGGTTTTTAGTGTCGTGTTTATAGTTCCTTTGGTACAAAACGATTTTTGGTGAATATTAGGGTTTTATTCACAAAACCCTAATTCTATAAATCAGACACTGTGTTCGGTTTATGGGCAGAAGAAAAGGCAGCACGTTCGTTCGTTGAAGGTTCTTTAAGGTTTAAAAGGGGTTGCTGTTGTTTCAATCATTGGCTGCTATGGTGTTAGATCTGATGGTCTGATGGTTGAAGGTTGATGGCAACGAAGCAGCAAGTTCGTTCATTCATTGCTATAGAAGAAAAAGAGAATGACGTTCATGTTATGCAATCAGCAGGTACAGTAGGTAATCGACAAAAAGATTTTTTTTAGTCGCTTAAAGCTGTGAAGAAGCAGAAGATTCGTTGTTTGTTTTGTTGCTGTGAACGCATCATGTTGCTATACTTGGTGTTCGTCTTTGAAGAAGCAGATGTTACAGGTCTAATGGTTTTCAAAGTTTGTCTCAGATGCTGCTAATAATGATGGTGTCAAACCTACGTGAATAGTAATAGTGGTTTATGTTTAGAGAGATAGAGAAGCTACTGTATGTTGACGTGGATAGAAGTTGCACTTATTAGGGTTTCAAACTTTGATAGCAGTTTAAGAAACAAACAGCAGGTAACTATCATCTACAAAACTGATGTTGCAACCTCAAGTATGGAAGTTTGTTTTTGAATTTAGTTTGAGGCTGTTATTGAATCAAGTGATGGTTGGTTAAATAAATAGAAGTAGCGTTTTGGAAGTTATCACGGGCAGATTGGTATGGGGTATGATTATGCAGATTGATTTGTTTTTATTTTGGAATGTGTCATGGTAATGGTCCTAGTTTTAAGGGATCATATTTGTTCCATAATAAACTCTGTATGATCATTGGTCGTGAGTATTAGCAGACGTGGATTTGGAATAAGGATTTGCTTTAAAGTAAAATCCCTGATTTTTAGGGATATTGATCTTATTCCTATAATGATGCGTGGTATGAGCATATATGGTTTGGGATTCGCTGACTTGATAAAATCTGTAGTGAGCATGAGATTAGTGTTGCTCAATGTTCACAAAGAAAGTTAATGTTGTTGATTGTTTATAAAGAATACAAGGTTTTATGCTGCTGGTATACATACTGCTGCCAGGTTTGTGGATGGTTTCAACTGCTAGCCTTGGAGAAAAGAAACTTTGTATTACAAGTTAGTACTGTCCTTTGATTTTTAGTACTGCTAGCAATAAGTGATAGTTTAGCAACAGTGTAGTAACAGTTTAAGTGTCACTAATTGACATGGGAGGAAGGCGTATTAGTATTAGTGACTGAATTGCAACAGTTTTGTGACGGATCAATGACAAATATGTGACAGTTTTAAGACAGAAAAGGTGTCGCTAACAACTTGGTTTGTTAATACTGCTACTTGAAGCAGTTTCTACTGTTAGTTCCATCCGACATGCCCAGTTTGTACTACTTGCTTTATCAGATATCGGATAGTTCACGTTTTTGGATCTCGGACAGAACTATTGTTCACAATAGTTTATTCTTATTGATTTATGGCTCGTTTTGGAGATTATTTGAAGATGTGATTACGAAGACAATTGAATATTGCTTATTTGATGTTGTAGTTGAGTTTCACAGATGCGTGTTCTTATCATATCTTAAAGTCGTGTTTATAGCAGGACATTGACTTTAAAGATAACTTGTTCGTGCTTACAATGGTGTGACGAAGACTTGTCAAAATCTAGCAAAGGTGTGTGATTTTTCTTATGGTGCTCAATGCTCACATTTGCTATCACTTAGTATGTGTCTCATAGAAGATGAGGTTTTTGTCAAGAGGTTGCGGTCTACTTATATTTCACATATTTATTTATAAGTTCGACGTCACATGGATAGTGCAAGACATAAGACACAAGTTTGGGAGATTCTACTTCTTCATCAAATTCGTTATACTCAGTTTTCTTCATCAGTAATCACTACATAGAGCCTACAGAGTTCGAGATTCAAGAGATGGTAAACATATTGGTTTTAGGGGAAGCTTATTGATTAAATGTTTAACCATCTACATGCACCACTTGAGGGGAAGTGTTTACAAGTTGCATATCTATAAGAAGACCCCTATTAGATGATTACAAAAAGGGGAAGAAGACTACAAGAGATATGGTTTGCGGCTTATTATGTGTGGTGGCATGTTCAAGAAGATCTTAAGTCAAGGGGAAGCATTGAAGGTTGTTTCATTCATGAAGATTGTTTCATTCATGGTGTTTGAGGATGATGATTATAAGGTGAAAGTGGTGAAGTGGATTATTTAATGATCCTTGGATTATATAAGGAACATGTTATATCCTAAGGTTTAAGATCTCACATAGTATCATATAGCATGGTTATAAGATGAAGTAGAAAAAGTTAAAAATCAAGAAAATTCTAATTTTGGCCACTAGATTGTGGAGCCACGGATCTACCATAACAACGTACGGATCTACCATATGGTGGATCCGTAGGTCGCATATTTTAACAAAAACGACCATAACATCATTTTGCACCCAAAACTCAAAACAAATTACCATGCAAACATCATTATATTCTACCAAGTGTCCTTAATACGATAACCATATCCATAAAACATAACAACATAAAGTGGGTATGAAGTTTCAACATATATAGATCAAAGTTTTCAATTCATTAATATCCTAATATGGAATCCATAATCAAAGATGAAAATTGCCACATACCATCAGAACACATAGGCATAGCACAAGCATGATCATTTTTGTTTCTCTAAGTACTTGGTGATGGTGCCAACATAGCGGTTCAAGCATTTAAACATTCCTCTCTTTTCTCGTTGGGCTTTGGTTAGATCCTTACTGTCGGATAGTTCATCATAGAACTTGAGAATAGATGGTGCTTCATTATCATTGGAAGATGAAGAGGAAGAGGAGATTACTAAGGAAGAGATAATCTTCTTTCCCTTTTCCTTTCTAGGATTCCTTGAAATGTCTAGAGGATCCATGACATGTTCATGGAATGTGAACCTAGCAAGTGGGACAATGGCTTGAGGGTTTGTTTGAAGAATGTGATTGTAAAGACGAGTCAAAAGCATGGCAAATGGCATGGGACCATCTTGCTTGTTTTTGACTTCTTCCATTCGATAAATATGCATCGAAGTGAAGTTGAACTTTCTTTTGATGGTTAAATAGTAAAGCATGTATGTAGTACATGCATTTACTTTATTTCTCTTGCCAAAGGAGAAAAAGAAATTTTCCCTAAAGAAAAGTTCCCATCCTTTCAACTCAGGATGAATGTCGTCAAGGTAGAGTTTGTTAGAGTCTCGTAGAAGTTGAGTTTGAGTGGTTCTAGGAGTAGTGATGGTCTTTTTAACGAGGTCATGTTTAGGGCCAAAGAAATTGCTATTGGGATGATCATCAAGAGAATTTAGTGACCATTTTCTTGTGTAGAAGGTTTCTAGAGCGTATGGAATTTGAAGGATTCGAGAGAGTTGAGATGAAGTTAGCTTCAAGCCAAATTGGCCAAGCTTGAATTCAAGGTAAGGACGTTGCTCCTCATTTCTTTTTACTTTAAGACTATGATAGAATTCAACTATAAATCTAGGAAACTATAATATGACAAAGATCTAAATCTTTTGCTTTCACATAAGTTTCAAATCTATTTTTCTAATATATAAAATGATCACTTTCAAAAAGAGGTGGTCTTTGCATAGATTGACCTTCTAAATATTTATCTGAATCTATAGATAGATTCAAACTTTAATGTACAATATACGTTAAAGATCTTGGGTGACCTTGGCTTCTGATACCAATTGTGGAAACTAGAAGGGGGGTTGAATAGTTTTTACCGTTTTAAATTAAAACTTAGATTATCGACTTATGTGAACTCAAGAGATATACACAAGTGTATATGATAGTGATGCAATAAGTAAACAAGTAATCTATGAAATATGAACAAGTAAAGATAAGAAAGATCAAACCGATGACACAATGATTTATAGTGGTTCGGCTACGAAGCTCATCTTCGCCCTACTCCACTCCCTAAGTACCCAACTTGAGAGTTATCTTCACTATGTCAACAAGCTCCCTTTAGGCGGAGAAAACTGTACATGTCGTTTACACTTTTTCCAGTACTAAGCTAAATACTGAGTTCTACTTCGAGATAGAACCAATCTAACACACTATGTATTTTAAGGCCTAAATACTAACCTATCATACACATATGATACACACAACACACAACACAAACGTGATGACATAACTAAACTATTAACATTGAAGCTTGACGTCTTCTTGACTGTTCTTCACTAAAGAGTGAAATGAGTTGATCACTTGTAATGGATTATCTAACAAGTATAATGATTAAAGAATATAAAAGATAAAAGATGTATGTGAAAAATATTTGTCAAGAGTTGTTTAAAATGAAAGCTTAAGGTTGCTATTTATAGGCAAACCTTTGAAATTCAAATCTGTCCTAGACAGCTAGTCCGTGCGACTTATGGATCCATCATTGCCTGGATCTGTCCCTTGTATTTGGTGGATCTGTAGGTGGAGCTAGGACAACATTTGTCATTTTGTGATTAACCCCAAATCTATACAAAATATTGTTTTGTACTTAATAAAACTAATTTATTAGATTCTTCTATAACAAAATATTTCTTCTCACCAATAAGGAAAGATTTTCTAGATTTTGGAAGATTTGAAAAGATTTGGAAAGATTGTTTTCACTTATGGTTAATCTTATTTTGTCTTACATGATTAATATAACTAGCTTATAATTAATCATGTGTTAACTTAAATCATTTGATTAGAAAGGGTTTATGCAAATGATAATATTTTTCTTTGATCATTAACTATGTTTAATAATGTCATATTCATACCTTAAGTGATTTGTCGTCGTCAAGTAACTTTCGACTAAATAAGTTGTTTACGTAAACTTTTACATAGTATGACATTATATTTGTTACTATCAAAACATTAAGATCATTAAATATAAATATCATTTTTGCGCGAATATTTGTATTAACAATCTCCCCTTTTTTGATGATGACAAAATATAAACTCATGCTTATTTAAAAGTTACTAAATAAGTATTTAGTAGATGAATTTACATATCTTCTCCCCCTTTTCAAGGGGAATAAATACTTTCCTTCTCAAGGCGAATTAATTTTTTTTCCTTCACAAGGCGAATTAGACTTTTCTAGTGTAAGGCGAATTAATCTTTTTCTACTCAATGCGAATTAATTTCTTCTAATACAAGGCGAATTAATCATTTCTTGTAGAAGGCGAATTAATCACTTATTCAGAGGCGAATTAATCTTAATTTGAATTATACGGTTTATCTCTTTGGTTTGTAAAATCCCGTGTAGTTTCAAGACTTAATACACCTAAAAGACATCTCACTTTAACACAATTACTTCTTATCACTGTCCGATCAATAAGTAATCTAATAACATCAAAGTAAAAATGTCTACTCTTGTTGAATTCATGATACTCTCTGGTGCTAACAATCGTCCACCAATGTTGGAGAAACACCTGTATGATTACTGGAAAAGCATAATGGAACTTTATCTGCAAACAAATAGCATGGAAGAATGATACTTGAATCAGTTAAACATGGTCTACTCATTTGGCCTACGATTGAAGAAAATGGTGTGACCAGGATAAAAAAATATGAGGAATTGTCTGCAACTGAGAAAATTCAAGATGATTGTGATCTCAAGGCAACTAGTATCATTCTTCAAGGACTACCAATTGATGTCTATTCTTTCGTTAATCATCACAGAGTTGCCAAGGATCTATGGGAAAGAGTTCAACTACTAATGCAAGGTACCTCATTGACAAAGCAGGAAAGGGAGTGTAAATTGTATGATGCATTTGATAAGTTTTCTCACATCAAGGGGAATCACTTCATCAGTATTACTTGAGATTTACTCAGCTAATCAATGACATGAACATTTACAATATGAAATTAGAGCAATTTCAAGTCAATACCAAGTTCTTAAACAGTCTTCCACCTGAATGGAGTAAGTTTGTGACTGATGTCAAACTTGTAAGAGATTTGCATACCACCAAATTTGATCAGCTTCATGCATATCTTGAACAACATGAACTCCATGCAAATGAAGTCCGAATTATCTGTGAACGCAATCAAGATCCACTTGCACTAGTTGCTAATCATCAAATGACACCATCACACTTCAACACTTATCAATCCTCATACAACAATCCTCGGTTCCAACAACAGTTTTCACCATCTCAATCTCCTCAATATGGATCAATTCATCCCACACAACATTACTCAACTACTTATCCATCCATACCTCATGCAATCACTTATCCGTCAACACCGCATCCTAATGCTTACTCATCCACAATACATCAAGATGCTTGTCCACAACCACAATTCATTCCTCAAATTGAATATATTGTCTCCATAGTTAATCAACAAACACATCTTGCTGAATTTCCTCAGATAGACTCTGGTCTAGCAGTTCCTGTGTTTAAGCAAGGAGATGGCCCTATTGATGCAAACAACAAAATGATGTCATTTTTGTCTACTGTCGTCTCATCTCGTTTCCCTACTACGCACAATCAGCTAAGAAATTCTTCCAACCCAAGACAACAAGCAACTATTCATGATGGAAGGGTGACTGTTCAACCAGTTCAGGGGAGACAAAGTCTATTTGCTGCTGGTACTTCTGGAACAAGGGCTAACATCTCAGGAATAGGTGGGAATAATTCAGGTCAACAACGAGTTGTGAAGTGTTTTAACTGCCAAGGGGAAGGTCACATGGTAAGACAGTGCCCAAAGCCAAAGAGGAAAAGGGATGCTACATGGTTTAGGCAAAAAGTTCTTCTAGTTGAAGCACAAGGATCTGGTAAAGTTCTGAATGAGGAGGAATTGGAATTTTTGGCAGATCCTGGAGTTGCAAAAGGTCTAGTTACATAGACAGTCATTACACACAATGCATCTTATCAAGCAAATGATTTGGATGCATATGATTCTGACTGTGACGACTTCGTTACAGCCAAGGCAGTTCTTATGGCCAATTTGTCTAGTTACGGATCAGATGTTCTCTCCTAGGTTGTTCAAATTGTTTTGTGGTATTTGGACTCCGGATGCTCAAAGCACATGACCGAAGATCGCTCTCAGCTCACCAATTCCGTTCATAAGTTTCTCGGTACTGTCAAGTTTGGTAACGACCAGATTGAAAATATTATAGGGTATGGTGACTATCAGATAGGAAATATCACAATTTCAAGCATTTATTATATGGAAGGGTTAGGACACAATCTATTCTCTGTTGGTCAATTCTGCGACTCAAATCTTAAAGTAGCTTTCAGAAAACACACGTGCTTTGTTCGTAATCTGAAAGGTGATGATTTACTCTCAAGATCTCGGGAAACCAACCTTTATACATTGTCAATGGGGGATATGATGGCGTCTTCTCTAATTTTTCTCTTGTCCAAAGCCTCAAAGACCAAATCCTGGTTATGGCACCGACGATTGTCACATTTAAACTTTGGTGCTATTAATCATTTGGCTAAAAATGGTTCGTACGAGGTCTTCCCAAATTGAAATTTAAAAAAGATCATATGTGTTCGGCATGTGCTATCGGCAAAAGCAAGAAACAATCACATAAACCTAAATCTGAAGACACCAATCAGGAAAAACTATATCTTTTGCACATGGATCTTTGTGGGCCAATGCGTGTTGCAGGTATAAATGGGAAAAAGTACATCCTCGTCATTGTGGATGATTACTCTCGATTTACAAGGGTGAAGTATCTAGCATCAAAATATGAAGCTTCTGATTTCATAATCAAGTTTCTGAAGATGATACAAGTTAGATTGAATACACCTGTCAGGAACATTCGTACAGATAATGGAATTGAGTTTGTCAATCAAACTCTGCGTAAAATGGGTTTGTCGATGAGTTCCCAAACTTGTAGTCTGTTAAATTAATGAAGCTCTTCCTGCATTGCCTCTATCTATGCGAAATCAGTCATTGCTTCCTTAATACTTTTCGGTTCAGCAGTACTCACAGTGAGCACGAACATACACATTTCAAGATTTGTTGCAAGTTATCGTCTTGTTTGCACTGGCTTGGATGGATTTCCATGCTTGTTCTAATGGGTGATCTTTGGTCCATCGGTATTCGGAATTGTGAGGTTGATAGATGGTATGAATATTTGAATTATCAATATTGCGTGAGGAAGACTAAGAAACTTCTCGTACCGGTGTATAGAAAGGATTGATACATTCATCATGTTGGAACTGTGTATCTGCTGCTTGATTATCGTTGTTTTCTTCAGCATTAACATTTGTAGTTGGAGTTGTTGGTTCTGTTGAAGATTGAATATTTGTTGTAGGTGGTGCGTCTTGTTGAGTAGAATTGTCGGTGGGAGAAGAAGACTTGTTGACACTTGAAGTACCTGCTGTGAAAAATCCATCGTACAAAGGACCGAATAGAAGATCCAACTCTTGTTTTGACGGAGCTGTTGTATCTGCTGAAGGAGAAACATTGTTGGGATTAAAAGCTTCTTGATGCTGTTGGGAAGTAACTGCTGCTAGGTTAGTGCTGCTGGAATAGAAGTTAATGCTGCTGCTTACAACTGCTGAAAGATTACAATTGCTAGAAGAGTTTTCTATCTAACTTCAGACAGGATAAAGCGAATGAAGATTGTTTATCAAGAATTAACTTACGAATAAGTATGATTATTTTTGTAAAAGATATGTATATCCTTATTAAGTAGAAGATTTGCATTTTAGCATTTAGAATTATAGAAGATTTGTAGTTATCGTGAAATGGCCCACCTTGGTGCTATAAAAGGAGAACCAGGTGTGGTTATTGACACTTATACAAGGTAACAAATCATACGTTTTGATATCTAGGATTTCATAGAGTTGCATGCATAGCTTCAAGGTTGTAAACCCTAGTACTAGACAGAGTACTCGTATTATTGATCTTAATAATATTGAAGCTTTTTGTTACATCTTTGTTCAATCATATTTACTGTTACATTCATAGTTCTTCTAAGTATTAAAGAGTAGATTCCGCATACTCTTTAATATACACACAAAGTTTCTACCATTGTTATTTTGGATTTATCCAAGGTAACATACTCTTTACAAGCTAAAGAATCAATCATAGTTTGGGATCAACAAGTGGTATCAGAGCTTGTGTTCTGAAACTTTGATCTAGAAGAAACTAACAAGAAGATCTCTTTACTCACAAGGAAGAGATGGATCTAGAAACTGCCCAAACCAATACTACTGCAAAGTTGCCCCTTCTCAAACAGGGTGAATATGATATGTGGAAGCTAAGAATTGAGCAATACTTTCAAGTACAAGACTATGCTCTATGGGATGTCATAGAGAATGGAAACTCATTCAAACCAGCAGCTCAAACAACAACAAATGCTGATGGTTCCTCAACTACATTAATACCAGGTCCTGTAACTGCTGATGAAAAGACTCAAAAGAAGAATGATGTGAAGGCAAGAAGTATGTTACTAATGGCACTTCCAAATGAACATCTACTGACATTTAATCAGTACAAGGATGCCAAGACTTTGTTTGCTGCTATACAAACAAGATTTGGTGGTAATGATGCCACAAAGAAGACTCAGAAGACTCTTCTGAAGCAAATGTATGAGAACTTTAGTGCTCCAAGCACAGAGTCTCTTGATTCTATTTTTAACAGGCTTCAAAAGATTGTAAGTCAGTTGGCTATCCTTGGTGAAAATATTTCACAAGAAGATCTTAATTTGAAATTTTTGAGAAGTCTGCCTTCTGAGTGGAATACTCATGTTGTAGTCTGGAGGAATAAACCTGATCTAGACACAATGAGCTTTGATGATCTCTACAATAATTTCAAGATTGTTGAACAAGAGGTTAAAGGAACTACAAGCTCAAGCTCAAGCTTAAGTTCTCAGAACTTGGCTTTTATGTCATCTACTAGCAGTACTAATGAAGTTAATACTGCTTATGGAGTTAGTACTGCTAACTTAAGTGATGACACTATTTATGCATTTTTGGCCAGTCAACCAAATGGGTCTCAACTTGTATATGAGGACCTTGAACAAATCCATGAAGATGACTTAGAAGAGATAGATTTGAAGTGGCAGTTAGCATTGCTGAGCATAAGGACAAGAAAGGTTTTCCAGAAAACTGGTAGAAAGATTACTATCAATGGGAGTGACACAGCTGGATATGAGAAGTTAAAGGTGGAGTGTTTCAATATCCACAAGTTGGGGCACTTTGCAAGGGAATGCAAAGGACCTAGGAATCAAGATAACAGGAGCAGTAATCAAGACAGCTCTAGAAGGACTATAAATGTGGAAGAAATTTCTTCCAAACTCGATACACATATGTTCCGAACATTAGTGTCCCGCAATGGTGATGCATCCCAAGACACGCGAACTGATTTTCAATCCCACATATCTATTATTGTAATAGCGCCTACCCATCAGTACTAGTTAATAGTTCATTGAAATTTGGGGCTCTTGGCAAATGGTACTCTCATGGCAATCAGATGATAATTCGTGAAGGTATGCGCCAAGGCATACCTAACAGACAATTTTGATTTCCATTTTGTAAAACTGCGTCCCATGTATCTCGGACACACGCGGGGGGGGAGTGTGATATAAAGACGAAGGCATAGAGGAGAAATTTTTAGAGCGACGATGTGCTGACAAGGTGCTATAAACCTCACCGTGTAGGTGTGCAGAATGAGTAGAGCGGCGAGGCGCTGGAAACGGCAAAGGCAATACAGGGAGTGCAAAGAGAGAGATAGGAGCGAGAGAGGGCGTACACGTCTCTGGGCGTGCCCTAAGGAAGGTAGAGGTACGTGTTTATCGCGGAGTTGGTGTCGGAACAGAGGGAATTTACATGCACTTGTACTTAAGAAACATGTACCTGAACTACAACAAAGATACAACAACTCTGATGAAGCATCCGTCGACGTCCATGACAGACGTAGGAAGTGAGAGATCTGTTCAATCCTAGATAATCGTCGATACGACCTTCTACGATAGGTTTGGCTCATGCTCATTAATACGCTTGCTAGCTACATTTTTCTCATGAAATTTTATCAGGTTTACTAGTCGCTTTGACGACGCCTAAAGAAATAACCAAATACTACAACGCATCCCGCACCAATTACTCCCTTCCATAACTCCATATGTTTGTATCTAATAAGGGTACTGCTCTCTGTATCTATTGCATATCATATAATTTTCTCTTGAAAATCCTCGTATGTCTAACCATTTTAGAAATATTCAATAATACCAATAATCGAAAACGGGGTCTGCTAAACCTTGCCTAAAGTTGACATGAGCTGCCCCTCTTAAACTTCTAGAAAAAATTTGGGGAGCAAAATTATAGTAGTTCACACATATTATGGACATGCTACAGTTAAAATTTCATAGAAAAATATTAATTTTAACCCGCCTGCTCACTACATCTTTACAGTCCAGTTTCTGACTCTAAAACTCAGTTTTGACAACTTGTTTTGCAACTCACTTTTGACTCACTTGCAAGTACTGAAAATCAATAAGGCCTGAACCATTGGAAAGTAGGTTCGATGAATTTAGTTTTAGGGCACCATAAAATTCAGAAAAGCTTTTACAATGACCAAGTTTTGGTACGCGCAAGTCGACTCAAAATTTTGCAGAAAAATGCCTAGTGCAGAATTTTACAATTCTGCTTTCCAAACTTCTATCAGGCATATCTTACTCGTTTTTAAGAGTTATCGGACGTGCGAACTAGCGCCACAAAGCTACACACATAACCTATCATAATCCTAAATCAAAACTCAGCTGGTCACATCACAATTTCGCCGACAAGAGCCTAAACTTTTTGATCTAAATAGGGGTTCTATAACACCTTCAAATCGCCAATATTTCGCATCATCAACAATTCAATATGCCTCAAACTAAACCTATTATAATCATGTTAATCATCTAAAACTATCCTCATCTCCCTCCAAAACGACAACATGCATAAATTTACAAGGATTCTGACATACAATCTAATACATGCATGGATATATATATATAAAATATAATGAAATATATATATATATTATTCTTAATTATTCACACATCATAAAAATCATCTCATAACAACAATCAATCCACCAACCCCAAGTTTCACAAGTTCTTGATTTTTTTTCTTGATTTTTGATTCAACAGTTTTTGATCTAATTGAGGGTAATTGGTATTGCAAGGGTGTAATAAAAAAGTGTGTAGACAAGGTTTGGTGGAACAAAAATCGAGTTTTGATCATTGCTTTGGGGGTTCGGGTATTATCTCGACAAACTCACAAACCCACAAGGGGTTTGATGTATTGATGAATTTCTTCATATTTTATGGGGGGGGGGGGGGGGGGGGGGGGAGGGGGGGGAGGGGATTCTGGGGGAGGGGCAGTGGTGTGATGGGTGGGGGTGGTGGGGTGAGGGATGATAGAGGGGAGGGGGGGGCGCAGGTGGGGTATGGGGGGGGGTGGTTAACAAGATTTTTATGTCAGGAATCCATTAAAGTTCATGCATGTTGCGTTTTTTAGAGATGAGACAGTTTAGGATGATTAACATGATTAATAGGTTAGTTTGAGCATATTTGAATTGTTGTTGATGCGAAATATTGGTGATTTGAAGGTGTTATTGAACCCCTATTTTAGACAAAACAGTTTAGAGATTCTTGTCGGGGGCGATAAGTGGGGTCAACCAACTGAGTTTTTGATTTTCGGATTATGATAGGTTATGGGTCCGAAGCTTCGTGGCTCTAGTTCGCCGGCGTACCTGATACTCTTAAAACGAGTAAGAATGCCCGGATATGAAGTTGGAAAGCGAAATTGTAAAATTCAGCACTAGCATTTTTATGCAAATTTTGAGTCGACTTGCGCATATACCATAACTTGGTCATATCTAGAAAGATGTTCTTATTTTCCAGTGCCTAAAACTAAAATCATCAAACCTACATTCCAATGGTTTCACCCTAATTGATTTTCATTACCTTGTCAATGAGACAAAATACGTGCAAAACAAGTTTTGTCAAAACTGATTTTCGAGTATGAAACTAGAACTGTATAGATGTATGTTAGCACGCGGTTACAAAATTACGTATACTTACTCAATAATTCTCATCTCATATATATACATAAACAGTAGCAGGACAACATTATATGTTATTATACTACATCCTAGTAAATTCTATCTACTCTCTCAGATTTTTTCTGAAAGGATATAATCACAGTGGGAAGGAACTTACATCATGAAAGAACTGTCGGCACATAAAGGCCTAACTTATCTCACTACAGAATACATCCTGTATATTCACCTTATATCCTATGTCATAGTCATACTATAAGCCCCAATCATGGCTACAAAAACAATATTTCAAATCTAGGACAACCAAAAACCATATACGTGAATAGTAGGTACAAATTAAACATAGCCTACATGATTCCAAAATTAGTCCAATTTCGTAGACTTAATCCCCGCATAAACCTATACTATCTCAGAGAGGTCGTAATTTCTTGGGTTTGGTAGAATGGAATGGTCATCACATGCAAACTTTGGCAAGGTTTCCAGCAGACCCCCGTTTTGGACTTATTGTATGTGTTAGAATTTTTGAAAAATGGTTAGACGTACTAGGAAATTTTAGGAAAAATGTAGTAACTTGTCAATACATATAAGAGTCTAGGAATAGAAGATGGGCGACCGTTGTGGTCATTTGGTATTTCTTTAGGCGTCGTCAAGCGACTAGTGAAACCGATAAAATTTCAGAAAATGTAAGTAGCAAGACCTATTATGGTATTCATAATCATGGTTCATCAACATAAGATTTCCCATTACATGTCTGCATTATGTATTATCATAAAGTTTTCAATTTATGCATTTCTAAGTAAGTATAATTCCTAATATACGAACCGTTAATATTTTAGGTCGCGGTTGAGTTTTCAGCATCTATCTTTATTTGTTGATTTCTCATTTGCTACTTCTCCATACGGTGAGTTTATAGCCTCGCCTTTATAAATTTTAAATGTTTTCATAAACCTCGCGAGGGAGATACATGCTAGTTTTACAAAATGAAACATAAATTGTTTTCGGTATGCTAGACCTGAATATATATCTTGATTGCATGAGTACCATTTACCAATAGACCCAATTTCAAGAACCGTCAACTACCTAATGATGGGTAGCCGCTGTTACAATTAATAGGTCTATGGGCTTGACAACCCAGTTCGGTGTTTGGGGATGCATCCATTGCGGGAACACCCAATGTTTAGACATATTGTACCGAGATGTTAGCAGGTATGAGGCAAAGATACCTAACCTGGGTCAATATATTGAATCATATCTTAAATGACTTTAATAGTCTATGGGATCGGAGGTGTTACGACACAATGACATAATTCCTACTAGCTTGTTTAGCACGACCAAATTATTCATGATTATATATTAACTTGTGTCTAACTTTATTCATCAAACTCTATGAATTCACTCCACGTTTTCGTTGACTTTTAGCATGTTTTATCTTCGTTAATCAAGGATGATGACATGCCATCTACAAGAAGTAGTTGTGCAAACATTTTCATAAAATTATACTTAGTTACCATTCTCCCAAAAACTTTTATGATCTATGTCTTTTAAAACTTATGATTTTATGTTGATATATCTTTGTGACAACTATGTTACTCTTATTTCCAGATTGAACTAATGTTTATAAACGTC
The DNA here is from genome assembly GCA_026074375.1 of Tanacetum coccineum. Classification (NCBI taxonomy): domain Eukaryota; kingdom Viridiplantae; phylum Streptophyta; class Magnoliopsida; order Asterales; family Asteraceae; genus Tanacetum; species Tanacetum coccineum. The sequence continues at coordinate 7,299 of BQNB010074541.1, read as the reverse complement.
TCTTTTGAGTCGTTCTTTATATATCTTATGTGATGAGCATGAGACTTAACACCCAAACTGTTGGTTCCGCTACGTGAAAATTTGGGGGTGTTAAAAGATTTCAAGTAGTACCCAGAAGACGAATAAAGTAGAAGACCACTCTAGGATTGTTAAGTCTTGTTTGAATAAACCGAAAGTGTGTTGTTGCAACCATCCTAGAAATGCAAATTGATCGCATTCCAAATTAAACACAAATTTGGAGCTAATGTTCATTAAATATAATAGTTCTATGTTTGATGCTAGACATGAATTATGCTTTCTTGAATTTGTTTCTGATTTGAATGCGAGTTCCAAATCTAAGTCTGTTAAGAAAGCTAAAAAGAAAGAAGAATTGAAACCTACAGGAAAAGTGCTTACTAAAATTGGATATAGCTGTGAGACCAAGGAGACTTCGCACTTTAGTTTGGAATGCGTGCCCTTAAACTAGGATTACCGCACTAATAAAGAGCCTCTAGGGACCCATTACCTCTTAGAAGTAGTTGACACAAGAATCTATAGTAACATAAGTTTTTTAGTACTAGGGAGACCTATGAAACCTAAAGATAATGGTTCTAATAAGCAAACCTTAAGATTGCAAAAGGCTATGATTTCTAACAAAACGGAACCGGTAACATCGTGGGGACCAATACTTCAGTTACTCCATCTTCTTATTCTTTTTCGATCTCAGGTTGTCTAAATTGTTTTGTGGTATTTGGACTCTAGATCTCAAAAAAGCAACAATATAGAGATCCATCTCACTCACCAATTTTTTGTTCACGAAGTTTCTTGATACGTCAAGTTTGGTAATAGACCCAGAATTTCAAAAGATTATAGTATGGTGATTATCAGATAGGTAATATCGGCAATTTCAAGGTTTAATTTGGAAGGGACTAGGACAACAATCTATTCTCTGATTGGTCAATTTTGGCGACTCAGATCTTGAAGTAGCTTTCAGAAACACAAGGCTTTGTTCGTAATCTGGAAGGTGTTGATTTACTCTCAAGATCTCAGGAAACCAACCTTTATACATTGTCAATTGGGGATATGATGTATCTTCTCTAATTGTCACTTGTCCAAAGCCTCAAAACAGCAAATCCTGGTTTATGGCACTGCTGTATTGTCACATTTGAACTTTGGTGCTATTAATCATTTAGCTAAAAATGGTCTCGTACGAGGTCTTCCCAAATTAAAATTTGAAAAAGATCATCTATGTTTGGCATGTGCAATGGGAAAAAGCAAGAAACAATCACATAAACCTAAATCTGAAGACACTAATCAAGAAAAACTATATCTTCTTGCATCATTGGATCTTTATGGGCCCAATGCGTGTTGACAAGTACAAAGAATAGAAAAAATACATCCTCGTCAGTTGTGGATGATTACTCTCACGTTCACATGGGTAGAAATTTTGCGTAATCATCAAAAGAATGAAGCTCCTGATTTCATAATCAAGTTTCTGAAAATGATACAAGTCAGATTGAATGCAACTGTCAGGAACATTCGTACAGATAATGGAACCGAGTTTGTTAATCAAACTCTGCGTAGATATTATGTAGAGATGTTGGTAATTCTTATAAACATCGGATTGTAAGCGAATCTCCACAACAGATGTGTCGATGAAAGGCGAAATCTGACTCTTGTTGAAGCCACGTCGAACAATGTTAAGCTACAAAAGCTCCTTTATTTCTATGGGGCCCGAGGCAGTCGCTAACCTAACAAGTTCAGTTAACCCAAAACTGATCCATTATACGGCATCGCCATGGAAAAACTCCTTATGAGCTCTTACATGACAGAAAACCCAATCTATCATACGCTTCCAAGCTTTTTGAGAGGCACTTTGCTAGACGTAAACAATAGATAGGTGAGGATTTGGGCAAACTTCAAGCTAAAGCTGATATAGGCATTTTCATTGGATATGCACCCAATAAGAAAGCTTACCGTATTTACAACTGACATACCCAAAAAATCATTGAAACTATCCATGTCGATTTTGATGAGCTGACGACAATGGCTTTCTGAACACACGATTTAGGACCCGGACTTCAAAATTATGACTCCTGCAACATATCCCAGGTTTCAGGACTCGTTACAAACCCTATTCCTCAACAACCTTGCAATCCACCAATACGAGATGATTGGGAATGTATTGTTTCCAACCTATTTTGTACTGAATACGTTAGAAAATCCAAAAAAGTGTCGTCACGTCAATATTAATTAGTCATAGCTAGGTGCTATTGTTTTAAGTTAAGTTAGAAAAGCTAACCAGCCAAAGTTACATTGTAAGCCCATAGACCACAAGCCCATGGACTGTTAGCTAGGCATATAAAACCACCATTTCATTGCTTAGAAGGGTGTTTTGTTCATAAATTTGTCACTATTTTTTACTTAAGCTAATATTACTATTTATCATTTTTACTTTCTCTCACTCAAAGATGTTCAACCAACCACATCTCTCTCTCTAAAACTCTAAGTGAATCAAGCCATACTTTGTAAGATGATTCAATAATTATATCTAAGAGCCATGTGTGTTAGTGTAGGTACTTGTGTGTGTTTTTATCTACTCCCCCCCCGTTGGTCTAGTGTTTTGGGTTCAAATCCTATTCAAAAAGTTGGTTGTTCACTTTTAAGGTTTAAAAACCATAAAGATGCATAACTTTCGTTTCTTATTTTTCATAGTATAAGACTAGAAGTACAAGAAAATCTTCAAAACCAAAAAAATATCATTTTTTTGAGAGTCTTTTTGGTTTAAAAGAGGGAATTGTACCAAGAATCTTGATTTCAATAATTTTCATGTCAAAAAAGGTAGTGTTATTTAAGTCATAATAGTCTTAGATATATAAGAATACAAGAAAAATCAGGTAAAAAATGTTAAAAAGAAGAGTTCTTTATTTAAAGATTTTTTGGGATTTTTGAGTTTCGAAGTTTTTTTGGTCAGGCGATTTATACATATCTACATGCGATATATACACATCCAATTACTCAGGCGATTTATACAATCTAATATACACAAGGCGATTATACAATCGAAAATTTGCTCATGCTGATTTATACACTGCTTATTGCTAAAGGCGATTATATACAATCAGAATTGAAAATTAAAGGCGATTATACACTACTATATAATTGGTGAAAGGCTATTTCTATACACTCTGTTTAACAAAGGCGATTTATAAATCCACATTGATGAAAGCTATTTATGACATTAGTTAACAAATTTGATTTAATACATTCCTTTTGTAAATGTGAACATATAACGTTTTGCTATGGGATGATTTAATACATTTTTTCAAGGAAGAACTATACACGATTGTTAGGTGAATTATACGGTTGTTCTTTGAATATTTTAAAATCCCGTGAATATTCAATTTCTCAGTTTTATCAAGAATTGTAAAATCCCGTGTATTCTAAAAGACCAGACCTCATTAATCAAAACTTACTTTAACACAACAACCTCCAATCACTGTTCGATCATTTTAATCTTATCACATTGAAATGGATCCAATGATTTCACTTGGACAAACGACAACCTCTGTGATTTACAATGATACTCTTCGAGTGCCGACAATCGAACCACTTCGATCCATGTATTCCAAAGACCTTTCAGCTATTTCCCCCCCTTAGAAGAGTAGAATGGGAATATACATGCAAAATAAAGAACACAGGAAGAATGATACTTGAATCAGTAGAACATGGTCCATCTCATTTGCCTACATTGACAAGAGAACTGTGTGGAGCAGGACAGAAGAAATATGCTGAATTACTGCAGCTATGAAAATTCAAGAAGATTGATATTGACGAGCTACAAATATCATTCTTCAAGGTCTTCCTGCTAATATCTATTCACGTTAATCACACAGAGTTCTAAAGATTTATGGGAAGAATTCAATTACACTGATGCAAGAATATCTTTGACAAAGCATGTGGTGGGGAGCGGTAAAGGGGAAGATTGGTGAAGGGGGTTGGTACTATGCGAGGTGTTTATAGAGTTTAGGGCGGGTCAGCGGGGGGGGGGGGGGGGGGGGTATCGAAGGGAAGGATCAGACTTAGCGGGGGGGGCGTGATGGGTGCTGTGGATTTAGGGGTGGCGGTGCGAGGGCGTGAATGGAAGGTGACATGGGGGAAAATCTACAAGGATGAAGAATGGATCAATTGTCAGGGGGAGTTAATGACCAAGGGGGTGGGGGGGGATTATTTCTTAAACAGTCTTCCACCGATGAGAATGGAGGTAAGTTTATGACTGATGACAAGCTTGTTAGGAAGAGTTGCAGACTGCCTACGTTGATCAAGCTTCAATGCATATCTTAAAACAAAAACCAAATGAAATAAAAAAAAAAAAAAACTTCCCCATGCCAATGAAGTACCGTATTGATGAACGTGAGGGACGCGAATTAAGATGCATGGCGCGCAGAGCGGCGTATCTATCTAGGAGGCGAAGCAATCAGCAGATGACACCACCTCACTTCAACACTTATCAATCTTCTTACAACAATCCTCAACTTCAACAACAGTTTTTACCATTACAACAGTTTTCACCATCACAACATGCATCAATTCAACCTAATCAACATTACTTATCTCATTATCCATCACAAGCTCAATTCAATCATTTCATCCAGATCGCGCGCACACTTGCAGTACGGGATGGCCGGGGGTCGGAAGAAGGGGCATTAAAGGGGTCCGAGAGGCGAGGGGGGCCGCTGAGGGGTGTTCCAGCGGGAGGGGCTTAATTCTTGAAAAAATACGAGTATAATATAGGTGAGGTTGAAGCATGGTGATGAGACAGGGGGGGTCGGTGGGGGGAGGGGGGGGTGTTTTCTTCTAAGACCAATTGCTTTCTTAATAAATCAATGGCTTTTCTAACATTGTAGCTTCGTGAAGGTTACCCTACAACCAAATAATCAAACTCAGAACTTCCTCTAATCCAAGAAACTAAGCCACTATTCAAGATGGCAGGGTTACAGTGGCAACACGTTTAAGGAAGTGAAAACCCAAAGGGGGGCGAAATGATTCCTGGAAATACTTATAAAGCACTGCTACTAGTTCACGTGGAAATACTACAAGTGATAGGCAAGAGTTGTTTAAATGCTATAACTATAAACTGCCAAGTGAAGACTTATGGCTAGCAATGCATTCAAGCCAAATCGACCAAGGAATGCAGCAATGGTATAATGCAGCAAGCAATGTTTATCAGAAGCTCGAGGAAGCAGAAAAATATTAGACTTGAGGAGCAACTCGCAGTTCTGTAGATCACAGGAATTCCAGCAAGTCAAACCAGACATATATCCTTAAAATGCTGCATATTTTCCCTCCAGACTGAGGATCTTGGTACTTATGATTCTGATTGTGATGATCTCTCGAGAGCACAAGCGGTTCTTATGGCTAACATTTCCAGCTATGGTTCTGATGTTATCTTAGAGGTACCAAATTCTGAAACCTATCTAAATGATATGGATAATCAAAGTGTGCATGCATTACAGGATTTTGAACAATTACCGGTTATGGATTTTACAGATAACGAGATATCTAGTGATATCAAAAAACATTCATATTCCATATTTTAAAAACACAACATAAGTCGAAACTGTTTAAGATACAAATTTACAGGCACAACAAGATTCAATGATTTTATTTGTGATTGAACAAATGTCAGAACAAATGATTAATCATGTCAATAATTGGGAAAAGGCTAATAAGGAACAAAATAATGAATTAATAACCGTTGAGCTAGAGAGATATAATGAAAGGGTCAAAACTTTTGAACAACGTCTTAATATTGATTTAAGCAGACGTGAAAAAATGATTGATTCTCAAATAGATGATATGATTAGGAAGAAACTTGCACTCAAAAAACAAATTGACTCACTTGAGCAAAATCTTTCTAAACAAATCAAAGAAAAAGAGTCTGTTTTGCAAACTCTTGTTGCAGTTTTCAAAAATGAATCCAAAGAAAAGGAAAATAAATATATGGAAACTGAAATTGATTTGGAAAAGAAGATTTAAGGAACTCGATAATATCATTTGTAAAGTGGGTCAATCTGCTCAGACAGTGCATATGTTAACTTAGCCACAAACGTTTTATGATAATACACACAAACAAACTCTAGGTTATCAAAATCTGTTATACATTAAGAAAGCTCAGCAGCTAAAACCAACCTTGTATGATGGTGTTGTTATATCTAATACTCATGTTGCTATGCCTGTGATTGATGATGAAGAAACATTGATTTTGGAAGAAGAGAGTCAATAAAAAATGTTTGAAAAAGCAAAGGATCCAGAAACTGTTAAACAAAACATTTCTCATAAACCTATTGATTATGAAAAGTTAAATAGACTAACTAAAGATTTTGGGAAACGTTTTACTCCACAACAAGAATTATCGGCTGAACAAGCATTCTGGTTACGTATATCCAATCCTTCCATTGAACCTTCTTTCACACCACCTGTCATAGTGGATGTTCCCAGTGAACTACCTAAGGTGAGTTTGGTGAATACAAGTTGATAAGTGTTAAATTGTATACATTAAATACCCAGGATTTTGCCAATAAAAGCCAAAAATATGCCAAAAGATGGAAATATGTGTGCTTTTGTGTCTTAATGCGCAGGAAAGGATATCAAAGTCAAAAAGAGCAAAAACAAGCAAAAACCGACAAGAAATGAAGAGACAAGTGATCAAGAGAAGACATGAGGAAAGATATCAAAGCCGGATCAGCCCGACACAAGGAAAAAGTCAAATTAAGTCAAAGGAGGTCAAAGTCAAGAAAGTCAAGTCAAAGTTGAAGAGAAATGACCATTATACCCTTTTAAGTAAAAGAAATTACCAAAGTAAAAGTCCATTCCTTGTTTACTAAACTACAAGGGCCAGAAGTGTAAATTCTCGAACTTATTTCATACTATACTTTGGAAAGAGAAACACAAGGACTGGTTATGCAATTCTCCCAAACTTTTCAAACCAAACGCGGGTCTAATTCTCCCTAACCGTCCTACAACTGCTTTTCCCGCCAAAACCCGAAACAAACCCAACTTCCCTAAATCCCTTTCCCGTCTCTTCCAAATTACCCCACCTCGTATTTTACCATCTCCACATCATTGTGCACATGTGGCAGCTTCCTATTGGTTCGAACACATCACCAAAGACATCCAACGGCTAAAAATCAAGTTAAAGTGATCAAGGGCTAGGAATGATGGAAGCTCTCATCCTCTCATCACTCTCATCTATAAATAGAATCTTGTAATAGATAGTTAGGGTGTTAGATAGTTAGTGAGTTAAATTTTCTTTGTAAT